>CAJQZJ010030517.1:0-31748 GCA_907164525.1 Lophiomys imhausi | reverse complement strand
TCTTGAGGACAAAAGCAACTAACTCAAATTTGCATGATATAGTGTTTCGAAAATATATACATTATCGCTGTCAGCCAGTACATAACAGAACAAGAAGAAAACCTAGCTGAATAATAATTTTCTCTCTCTACCTCCCTCCCTCCTTCCCTCTCTTCCTCCTTTACCCCTCCCTCCCTCCCCCCTCTCTCTCTCTTTGTGTGTTTGTGTGCATATCTTAGAGAAAGAGAGAGAGAGAGAGAGAGAGAGAGAGAGAGAGAGAGAAAGTGGAGAGGGAGTGATTCCTGGTATTTTCTTCATTGGCTGTAATGACACTTTCCTATGATCTCAATGTGAGTGGAATATAGGGATTTTAACAAGCCCACTGGCTTGTTTTTTTAAAGGCATATTATTCAAACACTAGTTATGAAAGAAATTTTTTTCATGTTTCTTACATCATCATAAAATACATTGGCCCAAGCTAACATCATAGGACATAGAGGTACCACAGTTAACATCCCAAGCCAATACATTATGAGAACAGCTGCGAGTAGTTATTAAGGAGATTTTAGCGATAATAAGTCAATGGTGTTTCAAGCTACAGGATGGTTTCCACACTCTAGTTAATTGTACTAATTTTATTATATTTCATTAGCAATACCAGCATAAAAGAGTTCATTGTTAGTCAGTGCTAAGGCTTATCACTTACCACATTAATAGGTGTAGTTTAAATTTAGTTCCATATTAACTTCCCAAAGGGTGATTTGTGAACTTAAGTTATGGAAACCAACATAACAAAACTGTTATATATTAGTCAATAAATGATCCATTTGGGAAAGAAAACAAACAAGCCATTACTTTATATCATAAAAAATGCAGGGTAAATTTTTTAAATTATTTAAATAAGTATGGGACAATATATCACATCATATAATACTGTACTTAAGATTTCAGTTTCAATTTGAAATAACCATGCACTTCTCAGTCTTCTCTGGAAAAAAATGATGCCATCATAAAGCAATTATAAGAAGAGAAGCATAAATTATACAATTAAAAAACATCTGGACATATCATCATCCCAGGTTTCAAGCTGTACTACAAAGCAATAGTAATAAAAACAGCATGGTACTGGTATAGAAATAGAGCAGTGGATCAATGGAATCGAATTGAAGACCAGAAATGAACCCACACATCTATGGTCACTTAATTTTTAACAAAGTAAAAACCGTACAATGGAAAAAGCATCTTCAACAAATGGATCAAAGACCTTAACATAAGGCTGGACACACTAAATCTATTACAAGAGAAAGTGGGAAAAAGCCTCAAACTCATCGGAACAGGTGACAACTTCTTGAACAGAACACCAACAGCTCAGGATCTAAGACCAAAAATCAATAAATGGGACCTCATGAAACTGAAAAAGCTTCTGTAAGGCAAAAGACACTGTCATTCAAACAAAAGGACAGCCTACAGATTGGGAAAAAAATCTTACCAACCCCACACCTGACAGAGGGCTAATATCCATAATTTAAAAAGGTTCAAGAAATTAAATGCCAAGAAACAAAGTAATCCAATCAAAAAATGGGGAGCAGAGCTAAACAGAGAATTCACAAAGAGGAATTCCTAATGGATGAGAGACACTTGAAGAAATGCTCAGCATCCTTAATCATCAGAGAAATGCAAGTCAAGAGGACTCTGAGATTCCATCTCACACCTATCAGCATGGCTAAGATCAAAAGCTCATATGATAGCACATACTGACAAGGGTGTGGAGAAAGGGGAACCATCCTCCATTGCTGGTGGGAGTGCAGACTTGTGCAACCACTATGGAGGTCAGTCTGGCGATATCTTAGAAAACTTGGAATAGCTCTGCCTCGGGACCCAGCCATACTACTTCTGGGTATACATCCAAATGATTCCTCACTGAATAACAAGGAAGCTTCCACATCTATGTTCATAGCAGCCTTACTTGTAATAGGTAGAAACTTGAAACCACTCAGCCCCCTCTCAACCTAAGCTAACCCAGACCCAGAAGGATGCACATGCATCTGTTCATTTATAGTTGGATTTTAGCCATATAATACAGAATAACTGTAATACAAAGAATGCACCAAAGGGAACATGAACATACATTTTTTTTCCTGTCAATGAGACACTTTGCCCTAGTGGTGCTGCCTTGTAGGCCCCAGGTGTATGTGAGGCTCTTGGCTCTCATAATACTGCTGAAATGTGGCAGGGGACTGAAATATGGTAGAGACATTCCACTCCAGAGGAATGTGATGGAAGCAATAGGGGGTAGAGGGTGGGAGGGCAGGACTTGGAGGGGCCCGAAAGATGACACTGAGATGGATATGTAACCTGAAGTAATATTAATAAATATGAAAAAAACCAACATGCTAATGGAATGTGCTTTTTAAAATATTTTCATTGAAAACAAAGCACTTTTTCAAATACCATGAATTGTTATGTTGAGCATTAGCTCGACTTTGAATAGTCAAAGTACTGTAGGTAAGCCTTACTAATTCTCATAATTCCTTTCTATGTAGATGAAACAAGAGAACAATCTCCTTCCAAGAGATTCAAATTTGATCTTTTGTAATCTATTAAAATGACAGCGTATAAAAAAATTACAGATTCCAAATCAAATGGAAATAAATGTTTTCATATTTATTTTAATCAGATATTACTATTTTAAAATTCTTTTAAATGTATGAATGATATCACCTTATGTATGCAAGGTTTGATAACCATTATCAAAGTGCCTATTATTATCTTCATGCTTTATTAATACATATTAATTATATATAATGTTTTTCAGAACAAAACAGAAGACTATCAATGATGCTTCATGATGAATGTTTTCTTTTTCAGAACATAAAAGCAACAACTAATACAAGTAATATGTGAAAGATGGTTACATTTTATTAGAAAAAAATATGTATCTGATAAAGAAAAGTTTTAATGAACTTACATGCATATGAGAACATTCACTTATCTACATATGAGAAGATCTTCAAAATCAATATTTGGCCATTAATTTAAATACCAATTACATACATCTTCACCCAACAAAATTATTAAAATTTTGAAGATAGATGATATTAAGTATCACAGAGGCTACAGTCTGAAATATATTTTTAAAACATTCTACATGGAGCCACCACAAGCCCTTGCAATTGTATTTATTTCTTTATTCAAGTAAAAGCATAGTTCTGCTAAGATCATGAATTATTGCCTACAGCAAATTACCACAAAATAGACTCAAACTCAAAACAATTAAAAGTTAAATGAATAGGATTGTAGTAGTTGGTCCATATAATTGAATAATATGTAGAATAAAATAAGAATAGACTTCTAATGCAAATAACAGAAAATAATGTCATACATTGCATTGTGGAAAAACAGATATTTAAAGTTATAACATTTATTCTTTATATTTTATTCCTAAGGAATTTTAGATTAAGATTTCTGAACAATTCATTGTATGTAATTTGTTCTGCAGAGGGAGAAATTTCAATGCTAATGTCTAGGAAATATGAATGTTTGCAGCTCATTAGCCCATTTTCTTAAAAATGAATTCTAAATATTTAATATTTTTAAGAATTACTCATTGATGCATATGAAAAAAATAGGTCTTATGCTAGGTCTCATTCCTCCTTAGCATTCTTTTTCTCCTCTATCATCTTTATGATCATATTTTTAAATTTGTCTCTGTGGGCCCTCAAAGTCTTCTTACTTCCACTTTTATAGTGGTAGGACATATAGTCAAGCAATATTAAAATGTCACTTTATCACAAATTGTAACATTTAAAATTTTTCTGATGGAAGTGATCATTTAATTTAAAATTTGGAAGATCTTAGTAATACTAATTACTTTCAATGTTTAAAATGTATATAAGCAAAAATTGCAAATACAAGTAACAATCACAGAAGTTGTTGGTATCCAATTTGGGTTTTTTTTTTCCTCTGCAGGAATGTTAAGTTACTATTCATTCAGATGGTCATAGATCAGAACACTGAATACAGACAATCTCTCTCCTCACAGTCACCTGCTGATTCACATGTGGCACAGCAGCCACATCAGTGGTACCTACAGCAATCTTGAAAAAATATATAAACATTATTTTAAACACTATGAATGTACAATTAAATTATACAATAGATATATACAGCGTTCAATGAACACACATATATCTCTTTGACACATCATAAGAATGAAGGTAAAGTTTCGACCCACCTCAAACAGATTTCCTGAATGCAGTATGTTGCTTAAATTTTCAAAATATTTACTTTTGTATTTGTATGTACATTATATAGTGTTCTGAGCTATAGTCATTATGTTATATATCAGGGTTCTATAAAATATTCATTATATGTAATGAAAATCGTCCACTCTCCAAAGAAAAACAACTGATTACTTTTGTATCATGTCTCTTAGTAAGCATCATTCTCTGATGGGGTGGTGTTAAGAATTCTAAATGTTAATTGGTCCTTTTGCTATCTGTTACTTAACTGATTCTGATTGGTTAAAGAAATGCTGAGTCCTGGAGATTGGGCAAAGACAGAGGTAGGCAGGACGAAGGTTCCCGGGCTTTTTAGAGAGATACAGAGTATCTTGGGAAGAAAGCCAGAGAAGAAGCCAGGAGTAAGAAAGTAAGACATTCCATGGGGTAGATTAAAGAAGATTCTTCCATGTGGCCTGGAACATCAGCATAGCATGGACATTAATAGTCCAAAGGGACATATATATATGGGGTCATATTTGGGTAATAAAATTATATGCTAGCTTAGATGGACTAGGATTGTACAACCCAGGCCTAAGTTTGTTAAGTTCCACTCTGTGTCTATGTGTATTCATTTATAATGGCTGGTTAAGGATTAACACCGCGGAACCAATTAAAGATAATATAAATACTCATAAACAATTTAATTAAACAAATTTTTTCAACATATGGTGCCCAATGTAAATATTGGGTAAATAATATAATTAGCCATTTTTTTGTACAATTTTCTTCTCTGATTCTAAGAAATTAAATATTTTTTAATTAAATTAATTAATTATCCATATATTTATTTAACTATCCTAAGGTTAAAATTCAGATTCTTGTGGATGTTATGTGGGAATTCTACCACTGAACTTCATGAAGTAATCTGTATTACTACTATAGGTATTGTCCAAGTTTCTATTAGTATAATAGAATATTTATTATAATCAACTTATAAAGGTAAACAGTTTGCTCACAGTTTGAGATATCTCAAAGTAGTGTTGTTAGCTTGTAGCTCTTGAGATTCTTGCAAAGCAATACAACATGGAAGTTGCACACTTTGAGGATTTCTCTGCACTTCAAGGTAACAAATGAGTATAAAATAAAAAAAATACTAGTATACATCTCTACAAGAGTCTTGTAGACTGTACCTACAATGAGCAGTAATCTCCCAATAGAAAAACAGCCAATCCATTAATACATGAGCATTTGGGGACATTTAAAACCTAAGTCTGAAATCATGTAGGACTAATTTTTCTGTGACTATGTCTATGTTTATACACATCATGAGAGGATTCCCATTTTTTTTACAAACAATAGTTTACTCTAACTATTCAGTATAATTTTTGATGTGTTTATTCATTCGTGGACAATTTTATAGTTTCCACACTCTGCAGCTTCATGTCTCAAAGAGTGTTGTAAAGATATTATGACTGACATAATGAGAATTCTACATTAAAAATTAATTACCTTGAAAAATAATATACTGGTTATACAAGTTGTTTCATGTATTTCATACATGAACAAAAATAACCTAAAGAAGATTGAATAACTTGGTAATTTTGAAATCGTCTCTGGAATTGGCATTTTGAATAATTAGACTAATTACATCTAAATATTTTGCATTTCCTTCTAACATCATCACACTCTAGTTTTACATCATAACCATCTTTTGTTTCCAACACTTATTTATTTCTTCAAGTTATATCTGAATCACATTCCCTTCCCTCCTCTCCCACCTGGCTCCACCCCCCTATTCTTTTCCCCCTCACCTTCCTATCTGTTTTTTTTTTAATTCAAAGTGTATCTTTTCCCCCCAACACCTCTCCCTTTTAATCCATTAAGACGGTCTTTTTCTTATAACTATAAATACAATATAAAACAATAAGAATGACTAGGCAACCATTATGAAAATTATAAGGTATAACATGCATTCCAAATGTCCAGTCCATACATATTTCACAATTGATATTAATATTCTATTATCTATTTATATCAATGAGTTTAAAATTCTATACTTAACTCAGTTTCCATCCTAACTTGCATTACCAACTTAAAAATATCTTCCTAAAAACATCTTCTTACATTCCTAAACAACTCAAAAATTAACTATGAGGCTCTAGTTATCTAGTCTTCAACCACCTCAGAGACCTGAGAGGGATAAATATATCTGATTATATAGGAAGTGCAGGGTCCACAGCTTCCAAAACTAAGAAATGACATGCCAGTGGCAGCCTGGACAGTTCCCATTTTCTCTCCATACATTACAGCATCAATTTTCAGTTGTTTGGCCCCGTATCTCTGACAGACATTGATTGTAGAGCAGGAATTATGAAGGACTTGCCTATGCTGTCTTGGCAGAGCTAGGCTGTCGACTTACCTGCTTCCAAGTTTTGTCCTTTTTGGACAACGTTCTGTCTACAGTTGAAGCAAGGGGTTTTTCTTGCAAAGAGATAGGCTTCCCACTAATTCAACCATCTCCCACTGGATACTCTTCGATGCTCATCTTCTACTTGGGGTAGAACGGGGGGTGCTGTCAGAAGCTCACATGTCTCAATATCAAAACATCTTCAGCTAAGAAAATATCTTTGAATGCAATATTCTGCAGATCTCTTGAGGTTTTTGAAGACACCTTATCTATCTCTTATATTTAGATAAGCAAAGCAAATGTTGCTTGTCTCTTAGCAACTTGATTTCTGACTAGCTTAAAAAATATCTGTGATAGACTGTCATAGTACCTAAAAAAAGGACAAGCTTGAATGACTATTAGTTTGCATTTCTTAATTATCCTAAACAGTTTATGAGAGTTGGTAGCAAAATGCCGAAGCATTTCATTTTCAAGCATTACTAGGTACAATACCTTTAAAAAGCATTACCCGGGGGGGGCCAAGATGGTGGCGACCTACACTGACGTATTTTGAACATGGGAAAAAAGAGCCATAAAAAACACAGAGTTATTGGGCACTGTGCAAAAATTAGAGGGGCTAGACCCCTCGGAACATTCACAGCACCCAAGGGACTGTTAAAAGTCCCAGGGTAAGGCTCTCCCCCCATCTCTTGCAGACATGGAAGCCACTAAATCCGGGATTCGGGAAGTCCCATTTGGAGAGGCGCCTGGTAAGATCGATCCCAACTCACAGCAGGCAGAATCAGAGGCCACATGGCGATCGCCCACTAGCCTACTGGGCTCCTCACACTTCAGGAAGAACTTATAGCCACTTAAGAAACTTTGCGGGATAGTGGAAGTCTTAGCAAGGAAGAAACAGGGAGCTCGGGAGGTGGTCCGCAGCCGCTTGAGATGCGGAGGTTCCGAGAGACCGGGAAGCCGGCAGGCAAAGTAATCAGTGTGGGAAGTAGGCTCAGGCAGGCGGGAGGGGCCGAATCCCTGCGCACCCAAGGCAAGACAACTGGGGAGAGAGCCCAGTATAGGCGGTGGGTGGGGCCAGGGATCCGCGCACCCATGGCTAGCAGCTGGGGAGGGAGGCCCACTCAGGTGGCAGGAGGATTCGGGGCTCCGTGCACCCACGACCGAGCAGCTAGGGAGGGAAAACCGTGGCTGGGCAGACAGGGAGGGAACCAGGCACAGGGGTCAGGCCTGTGGCGAGAAGCCTAGTGAGAAACCAAAAGTCAGGGGACCATAGCTGTATTCTGGAAAATCCAGACATATTAGGTGTGGAGCCTGTCAGCCTCCGTGACGACAAACAAAGCCCACAGAATCTGTGCCTGGGCAAACAGGTCCATACCATCAGAACCATTACAGGCTGATAACTCAGAGTGCAACATAAAGAAGTCTGAATTGGGAGCAGTGAAACAATCCTGGTCCATTACTCACAACCTGGGATTAGGCTGCACCAGCTCACAGTGCTTCAGGCAATTAAAACCACAGTGACCCTGAGATCCTCCTGTAAGCAGCAACAGATAGCCACGTAACTCGACCACTGCACCAAAGCATCCCCTGTGGATCCAAGCACAGAAAATGACAAGAACAGACAGCTAAACGCATCCAATGGCCAAAGGTACAAGAAAAAAATAGAAATCAAGGAAATATGACTCCATCAAAGCAGAATTATCCTAGCTCATCCAATTCGGATGACCTCACACCAACAGTAACACATGAAAACGATGACAATTCTGCATTATGGAAAGTGATAGAGTCCCTTAAGAAGAACTTAAATCTATGAAGGAATTCAAAGAAGCCACAATTTTAGAAGTCAAAACAACAAACAATACCATTAAAGAACTCCAAGCCAAGGTGACAGAGCTTGAACAGGAAAAGGACAAAGCAATGAAAGATTTTCAGACAAAAACAAACAAGCTGGAGAAGGAAATGTACAAAATGAACAAAACCATACAAGACATGAAAATAGAAATAGAAACAATAAAGAAAACAAAGTCAGAGTTAAAAGAGGAAGTGGAGAATCAAGGGATGAGAACAGGAACTACAGATGTGAGTATCAAAAATAGGATGCAAGAGATGGAAAAGAGAACCTCAGGCATGGAAGATTCGATGGAAGAAATCAGTACAACATCCAAAGAAAATGAGAAAGCTAAAAAATCTCTCACCCACAACAGCCAAGAAATCAAGGCTCAATGAAAAGACGGAACCTAAGAATTATAGGTATAGAGGAAAGAGAGGACTCCTGACTCCAAGGTCCAGGAAATATCTTCAACAAAATCATAGAAGAAAACTTCCCAAACCTGAAAAAAGAGATTCCAAAAAAAATCCAAGAGGCTTACAGAACACTGAACAGATTAGATCAGAAAAGAAACTCCTCTCGCCACATAATAATTGAAACACCAAATGTACAGAACAAAGAAAGAATATTAAAAGCCGTAAGAGAAAAAGGTCAAGTCACATACAATGGCAGACCCATCAGAATTACAACTGACTTCTCCTCAGAAACTTTAAAAGCTAGAAGGGCCTGGAAAGATATACTACAAGTCCTGAGAGATCATAGGTGCCCAGCCAGACTACTTTACCCAGCAAAACTCTCTATCAACATAGATGGAGAAAACAAGATATTCCATGACAAAATCAAATTTAAACAATATCTACCCACAAACCCAGCCCTACAGAAAATCCTAGATGGAAAATCCCAACCCAGACAAGAAAACTCCACCCAAGAAAACAAAGGGAATAGAAAATCCCGCAGCAACTAAACCAAAAGAGGCACAGTACAACCACCTATACCAAAATAATGGGAAAAAACAACCCCAGGTCACTAATATCCATCAACATCAATGGACTAAACTCCCCAGTAAAAAACACAGGTTTACAGAATGGATCCGCAAGCAAGACCCTCCCATTTACTGTATACAAGAGACACATCTCACGACCAAAGATAGACACTACCTCAGAGTAAAGGGCTGGGAAAAGGTTTTCCAAGCAAATGGACCCAGGAAGCAAGCTGGAGTAGCCATCCTAATATCAAACAAAACAGACTTCCAACTGAAGTTAATGAAGAAAGACAAAGAAGGGCACTATATACTCATTAAAGGGAATATTCATCAAGAGGAAATCTCAATACTGAACATCTATGCCCCAAATACAAAGGCACCTACTTTCGTAAAAGAAACACTTCTAAAACTTAAAGCACACGTCGATCACAACACATTAGTAGTGGGAGACTTCAACACCCCACTCACAACAATGGACAGATCATCAAGACAGAAGACAAACAGAGAAATATTGAGTCTAACAGAGATCATGAAACAAACGGACCTAACAGATATCTACAGAACGTTTCACCCAAACACAAAGGAATACACCTTTTTCTCAGCACCCCACGGAACCTTCTCCAAAATCGACCACATAGTTGGACACAAAGATAGTCTCAATAGATACAAGAAAATTAAAATAACACCTTGTATCTTATCAGACCACCACGGAATAAAGCTGGTCTTCAACAGCAAAAGAATCAACAGAAAGCCTATACATACATGGAAATTGAACAGCTCCTTACTGGATGACCACTGGGTCAGGGAAGAAATAAAGAAGGAAATCAAAGAATTCTTAAAATCCAACGACAATGAAGACACAACATACCCAAACCTATGGGATACATTGAAAGCTGTGCTACGAGGAAAGTTCATAGCACTAAGTGCTTTCAAAAAGAAAATTGTGACAGCTCATATTAGTGAATTAACAGCTAAGCTGGGTGAATTGGAAAAAAAAAAGAAGAAGCAAAAACTCCCAAGAAGAGCAGAAGGCAGGAAATCATCAAAATTAGGGCTGAAATCAACAACTTAGAATCAAAAAGAACTATACAAAGAATCAATGAAACCAAGAGTTGGTTCTTTGAGAAAATCAACAAAATAGACAGACCCCTAGCCAAATTAACTAAAAGGCAAAGGGAAAAAACCCAAATCAACAAAATCAGAAATGAAAAGGGAGAAATAACAACAGACATTTAGGAGATCAAGAAAATATTCGGGCATTACTTTAAAAATCTATATTTCACTAAATTTGAAAACCTAAGCGAAATGGACAATTTCCTCGATAAATTCCACCTACCAAAACTAAATTAAAATCAGATTAACAGCTTAAACAGCCCAATAAAACCCAAGGAAATAGAAACAGTCAATAATAATCTCCCAACCAAAAAAAGCCCAGGGCCAGATGGCTTTAGCACGGAATTCTACCGGACCTTCAAAGAGGAACTAACACCATTACTTTTCACACTCTTCCACCACATAGAAACAGAAAGAACACTGCCAAACTCATTCTATGAGGCCACTGTCATTCTGATTTCTAAACCACACAAAGACCCAACAAAGAAAGAGAACTTCAGACCAATCTCCCTCATGAACATAAATGCAAAAATACTTAATAAAATACTAGCAAACTGAATTCAAGAACACATCAAAAGTAATACATCATGATCAAGTAGGCTTCATTCCAGGAATGCAGGGATGGTTCAATATATGAAAGTCTATCAGTGTAATTCACCACATAAACAAGATGAAAGAAAAAAACCACATGATAATCTCGCTAGATGCAGAAAAAGCATTTGACAAAATCCAACACCCCTTCATGCTAAAAGTTCTGGAGAGAACGGGCATACAAGGACCATACCTAGAAATAATAAAGGCAATATACAGCAAGCCAGTAGCCAACATCAAATTAAATGGAGAGAAGCTTGAAGCATTTCCTCTAAACTCAGGGACAAGACAAGGATATCCACTTTCACCATATCTCTTCAATATAGTACTTGAAGTCCTTGCTAGAGCAATAAGACAACTAAAGGAGATCAAAGGGATAAAAATTAGAAATGAAGAAGTCAAATTATCCCTATTCGCAGATGATATGTTACTATACATAAGCGACCCCAAAAACTCCACCAAAGAACTCTTACAGCTGATCAACAACTTCAGCAAGGTGACTGGATACAAAATTAACTCAAAAAAATCAGAAGCCCTTCTTTATACAACAAAAAAATATACCGAGAAAGAAATAAGAGAAACAACCCCCTTCACAATAGCCACAAACAACATAAAATACCTGGGGATAACTCTAACCAAGCATGTAAAGGACCTATACAACAAGAACTTCAAGCCCCGGAAGAAAGAAATGGAAGAGGCCTTTAGAAGACGGAAAGATCTCCCATGCTATGGATAGGTAAGATCAACATAATAAAAATGGCTATCCTACCAAAAGCAATTACAGATTCAATGCAATTTCTATCAAAATACCAACACAATTCTTTATAGACCTGGAAAAAGCTATTCTCAACTTCATATGGAACAACAAAAAGCCCAGAATAGGTAAATCAATCCTGTACAATGAAAAAACATCTGGAGGTATCACCATCCCATATTTCAAGCTATACTACAGAGCAACAGTAATAAAAACAGCATGGTACTGGTATAGAAACAGACCAGTGGATCACTGGAATCGAATTGAAGACCCAAACATGGACCCACACACCTATGGCCAACTAATCTTTGACAAAGAATCCAAAACCACACAATGGAAGAAGGGCAGCATCTTCAACAAATGGTGCTGGTCCAACTGGATGTCCACTTGCAAAAGAATGAAATTAGACCCATACTTATCACCTTGTACCAAACTTAAATCCAAGTGGATCAAAGACCTTAACATAAAGCCGGCCACACTAAATATACTAGTAGAAAAAATAGGAGAAACCCTCCACCTCATTGGCACAGGTGACAACTTCCTGAACAGAACACCAACAGCTCAGGACCTGAGATCAACAATCAATAAATGGGACCTCATGAAACTGAAAAGGTTCTGTAAGGCAAAAGACACTGTCATTCGAACAAAATGGCAACCAACAGACTGGGAGAAAATCTTCACCAACCCCACATCTGATAGAGGGCTATTATCTAAAATCTACAAAGAATTCAAGAAACTAAATGCCAAGAAACCAAATAATCCAATCAAAAAATGGGAGATGGAGCTAAATAGAGAATTCACAAAGGAGGAATCCCTAAGGGCTGAGAGACACCTGAAGAAATGTTCAACATCCTTAATCATCAGAGAAATGCAACTCAAGACTACCCTGAGATTCCACCTAACACCTGTTAGAATGGCAAAGATATAGAGCTCAAATGATAGCACATGCTGGCGAGGGTGTGGAGAAAGGGGAACCCTACTCCATTGCTGGTGGGAGTGCAGGCTTGTACAACCATTATTGAGGTCTGTCTGGGGATATCTTAGAAATCTAGGAATAACCTTGCCTCAGGACCTAGCCTTACCACTTCTGGGTATACACCCAAAGGACCTCTCATGGAGACATAGGGAAGTCTGCTCATCTATGTTCATAGCAGCCTTATTTGTAATAGCTAGAAATTGGAAACAACCCAGATGTCCCTCAACTGAAGAATGGATTAAAAAACTGTGGTACATCTACACAATGCAATATTACTCAGCTATCAGAAACAATGAAATCATGCAATTTGCAACCAAATGGATGGATCTAGAGAAGCTCATCCTGAGTGAGCTAACCCAGTCTCAGAAGGATGCACATGGCATCTATTCACTTATAGTAGGATTTTAGCTATATTGTACAGGATATCTGTACTACAACCAACACACCAAAAGGAACATGGACATAAACTTTTTTTTTCTTTTTCTTTTTCATTCTCCTTTTTTTCTTTTTTCTTTTTCCTTTTCCCTTCTATTTTTCCTCTCTTTTTTTTGTTGATATTCTTTGTTTTTTTGGGTTTGTGTTTTTGTTGGTCTTTTTTAGTATTCCCCCAGTAGCAAGGAGACAACTTTCACTGGCAGTACTGCCTCGTAGGCCCCAGGTGAATGAAGAGGCTCTTGGCCCTCATATGACGCCTGATCTGTGGTGAGAGACTGTTAGGCAGGAACACTCCACCCCAGAGGAACAAGACGGAAGAGTCAGGGGGTAGAGCATGGGAGGGTGGGGCTTGGAAGCGGGAAAAGAGTAAAATATGATAAGGATGTAACCTGAAGCAACAAACAAATAAATTTATTAACTAAAAAAAAAAAAAAAGGGCAGGTGGCAGGGCTGAAACACTGTGAATGGAATAGAGGATAAAGCCGTTCGACCTGGATTGGAGACCTCCAGGTGTCGAGAAGACGTGGAGCTAAGGTAAAATACAAGAGAATTGTGGTGTTGGCCCATGCCTTTGTCTTCAGTGGAGACAGGGGGAGCACCGTAGAGTTGGTGGCCTTATGTATTCTGGAGTCATACAGAGCGGGGTGGTGAGGGTGCGCACCCTTGGTCCCACCATTCAAGAAGAGTACACCCTTGGTCCCAGCACACTGAAGACAGAAACGGGCAGATCTCGGAGCTCAGGGTCAGCCTGATGCAGGGCAAACTCTAAATAGAGAAAGACTTCGATCCAGGAGTGGTGGAACACATCTTTGATCCCTTCATATGGGAAACACAGGTCTCTGATCCCAATAATTAGAGTTCAGAGACACACACATGGGATTTGGAGGGACCTAGGTTTGGAGGCTACTTACAAAAGGCCTTCTCGATGCAGGCAGATTGTCCTTTGGGATCTCAAAATATATACACTGGAGCTGCTTTAGCTCCAAGGTGACAGAATGATTTCTTCTTTAACCCGGATTGAAAGATAACACTTTGTATGTTGTCAGAAGGCCAAATTTGCATCAGGAGAAGTATTACCTAGCCCCCCCCCCCAGAAAAAAGAGGGCAATTGCCCCGGGGTTGGGATTGGGGCAGGGCTCTTATCTTTCCAGGAGAATCGAAGCATCCATTCGGGGAGCCCAGGGACGGCTGGACAGCGGAAACCTCAGCAGAGAGCAGAATCAGTCACCAAGGAGGACGAGTGACCCAGATGATTCAGCCTGGCAGACTTCCTCAATAGCTGTCTCCATCGGGGGCCTGCAACCATGGCAATCCAATGTTGCTGGGACCGTTCAGCTCTACACAATGCCCCGGCTGGAACCTCAGTGAAGCCTGCAAGATCAGCTTCTGCCTACAAACTCCTTAGGTCATCTAAACAGCTGAAAACAGAAGGACTGAACATAAAAGGATTGTACTAACATTTTTAACCATTTTTCCATTTTGGTTAGGGCCCCAAACAGGTTTGCTACGACCCAAATCAGCAGGAAGTCACTTTAAGAGAACGATGTCCCATGTCCAGAGGGTGGGGAGGTTGTTTCCCCGCCCTTCCCTTCTTTCTGGTTATTTGAAGGATAACTGAAAACTCTGATAATTAGGGGAAGAGATTACAAGCTGATAAATGGTCCTGTTTAATGGGTTTTGGAGGTTAGACCCAGGGACTTCCTACTTTTCCTTTTCTGTATCCTTCTTCCTCTCCTATGTAGGAGTGCATAGGCTTGAGAAAAATGAGACATAGACATAGCACAGGAAGGTCCAAGAAGAAGGGGCAGATTATTGAAAATGCCCTTGTACCTTTGTATTGAAACAAAATTTGTAGTATATTTGGCTAAAGTGGTATTGACCATTGTTTATTGTTCAAAAATAAGATTGTATTTGATTACATCGGTATTGATCTCTGTATATTGATACAAAATTAAGATTATAGTTGGCCACAATGGTATTTACCCTTGTATATGGATGTAATATTAAGATTGTATTGGGCTACATAGGCATTGATCTTTGTATATTGATACATAATTAAGAGTATATTTAACCACAATTGAATAGATCTTTGTATATTGATACAAAATTAAAGGTAACGCTTCCTAATGGTATCATACCTAGAGATACTTAAAAATAAAATGTGAAGCTCTGGCCTCTTGATACCAACCGTCTAAAATTGTTTAGGATAGTTAAGTAAAACAAACTCCTAGTCATGCAAACATGTCACTTTGTTAGCTACTATGACAGTCTATCACAGATATTCTCTAAACTACTCAGTCCTAGTCATGCAAACATGTCACTTTGTTAGCTACTATGACAGTCTATCACAGATATTCTCTAAACTACTCAGTAATCAAGTTGTTAAGAGACAAGCAACATTTGCTTATCTAAATACAAGAGATGGATAGGGCATCTTCAAAAACCCCAAGAGATCTGCAGAATATGGCATTCAAAGATGTTATCTTAAATTAAGATTTTCTTTTTTTTTTTGATATCAAGACATATCAGCTCCTGACAGCACCCCCTATTCTACTCCAAGTCGAAGATAAGCATCAAAGAATCTCCAGTGTGAGATGGTTGAATTAGTGGCAAGCCTATCTCTTGGCATGAAAAAACTCTTTGCTCCAACTGCAGACATACTGCTGTCCAAAAAGAACAAAATTTGGTGGCAGAGAAGTCGACAGCCTGGCTCTGCCAAGACAGGGTGGGTAGGTCCTTTATAATTCCTGCTCTACAACAAATGTCTGTCAGAGAAACAGGACCCAAAGGCTGAAGACTGATGCAGGAATGTATGGAGAGAAAATGGGAACTGGTCAGGCAGTCACTGATATGTCATTTCTTGGTTTTGGAGGCTGCAGGCCCTGCACTTCCTATATAAGCAGATATATTTATCCCTCTCAGGTCTCTGAGGTGGTTAAAGAATAGACAGCTAGAGTCTCATGGTTAAATTTTGAGTTGTTTAGGAATCAAGAGGGTGTTATAGATCTAAGAAGTTACTCTTAAAATTGTATTGCAAGTTGGTGTGAATGTTGAGTCAGATATAGACCTTTAAACTCATGGAGATGGTTAGACAGTAGAATGTTAAAGTCAGGGGCCAAATACATATGGACTGGATATTTGGAAAGTATGCTGGGCCATTTAACTCTCATAAATGTGCCATATATATATCTGTTGTTTTGTATAGTATTCACTGTTATAGGAGAAGGAACCATCTGTTGGACTGAGAGGGGAAGCTGCTGGGGGGAAGAGGTTGGAAGGGCGGGATAGGAAGGGGGAATAGGGAAGGGTTTGTGACTGAGATGTAACTTGAAGAAAAAAAAAGTATTAAAAAAAAACGTTACACTTAATTTTGTATCAGTATACAAAGATCAATACCAATGTGGCCAAATATAATCTTAATTGTGTGATGCAAGTTAGTATGAAAGTGTAGTTAGAAATAGAACTTTAAACTCATGGAGATGCTTAGATAGTGGAATGTTAAAATCAGGTGCCAAATACACATGGACTGGACATTGGGAATGTGTGCTAACCCATATAACTCTCATAATTGTGGCCTACTTATTTTTCTATTGTTTTGTATTGTGTTTACTGTTATAAGAGAAAGAGCCATTTGTTGGACTGAAAGAGGGAGCTGTTTGGGGAAAAACGATATACCTTAAAGTTAAAAAAAAAAAGGAAGAGGATGGGGGGTTGAAGGGGAAGAGGGTAAAAGGGTGGGGCTGGAGGGGGGAGTAGGGAGGGGATTGTGATTGAGATGTAACTTGAAGAAGTAAAAAATAAATTATAAGAAAAGAATACAAGTTTTGGAGATAAATTGTATAAATTCATGAATGCATTTCCCATGCAAATGGCTATTTGTGTGTATATCTTAGGTATTTCCTAATGAATGATGCTATTTTGTTTGGTATTACCAAATGATATTCCTTTGTGTGTTACACTTAACATAACATAGATTTGAAAATATTTCTAGTATATGTTGACTTTGTTTTATTGTAGCTATGTACCCAGACCATAACTGGACTTAATTTTTAGATTTTTAATTTCTTCAAACTGGTTTGGATGTAGAATGTTTAACTTGATCTATTATGCTCATGCATTGGTAGAGCAGAAAATAGACATACATGCATGTTTTTCTTCATCACTGTCATAGATTCCCTTGAATATTATTGAAAGGTGATAAGAAGGATGGGAGAAAGTAAGAATATGTAGAAATATATATGATTTTATTGTATGCATGTAGAACATTTTCACAATGGAAAATATCATTTATTGCAATTATATTGTACTAAACCCAGAAATACTTGATCATCATTGTTTATCACGGAAATACTTAAAATAGCTAGTCTATGAAATCAGCCTAAATATTGGTAAGGAATTTACACCCTAACTATATTGTAAGAGCAATGAGAATCAGAGTAATGAAAGTAAGATAGTTAATGACATGACTTTGAAAACTTATATGTCAGCCCCGAATGGTAGGAGTGCTGGCTCAGCACAAACAATAGCTTTTATAGCTCTAAATGCAGGTTTCTCCCTCCGTTTCCTCATTGGCTGAAATATCAGGAGCATCCACTCTTGAGCATCACCTTGTCTTTACTTTTCCCTATGCTATATATATATATGTCTGTTTGTCAGCAGAGATCATATGGGTCCATCTTAATATTTTATTGCCTGTTCATCTTTCATAAAGAACAAAATGATGACATTTCAAAAAATGTGGAATTACACTACTCAAATAATTATAATAATCCCAATAAATTAATCTCAAAGTGATGAATTTCACATATATAAAACATAAAAATAGAGACTATATAGGATAAGGAAGCATCTAGAAGGAGTAAGGACAGAAAAGGAGAGTAAACAATGGATAGTGAACACAAACAAAATCTTTGGTTGGCTTGGATGACAATGCGAGAGTAATATATCATTTTGTAGAATGAATACAGTATAATAATAAAAATGAAAACAAGAAAATAATTCCTTCATAAAAGCTATTTAATTATTTAATGTTCATGTTTTTTTAATTTTTATAAACTGATTTAATCTTTAAATCTTGTGCCAAGTAAACCTGAAAAGTGCAAAAAATGTAGACACTATAGGTAGATCTATTTCATTTAAATATATTTTAATACTTTAAAATTCTACATATAAATACGTATAAATATACAGTGTATATTCAAAATCATAAAAATAAGTAACAGTTAAGTAATCCTATGTGAATGCGAAAAATTCTAGTCAGTATATGACATTGGGTGAATTTTCACATGAGCTCTGTACAATAATTACAATGATGAGTCAATGCAAGAAAATCATCAGTATCAAACGTGTTTACCAAGCAATAAGTGGTAGTAGTAATTTGGTAACATACATGTAATTTTGTATGCACATATCGATACTATTTGTGACTTAATTCTTTTCCTAATTCTTATCTCATAGGAGGAATTAATAACTCCTATAAGATAATGCCTCTTCAACATTTTTTAAACTAATTTCTTGCTATCAGAATACAAGCAGTGTGTATTAAAGTTCTCTATATTGAAAACAAAAGGTATGAAAGGCAAGAAACATAGAAATGGAAATCTAGTACCAGACTAAGAACAGTCACAAGGGAAGTGTAGTGATGCCACACAAAACTTGGACTTTAGGTTTGCTCCAGATATTTTCAGCTACATCTATATTCCCATTACTTCTGAAATGTAAGCCTTTAAGTGTTAAATCCATATTCCTAAAAGTGTATGTATGTTTAATATTAAATTCCATTTCATCATTTATGTTTTAATTGAAAGTAATAAGATCATTATGTTTAAAACAATTTTATTTAAAACAAATGACTTGCTTGAAGATGAATAATGAATATCCTAACAAACAAGGAAAAAATCTTTTCTCGAAATGATAGCTATAAATTTCATACTGTAATTACATTGACATGAATATCATATAAACAGAAACCACATCACTCAGTGCATTTCTTCAATAAATGTTAAATGATGCTTGGTAATAATAAGGAACTGAGTTGTCTTCATATTTTCCATTGTAAATATTCAGTGCATTAAGGATAGTGATGATATCTGTGATCCATACTGCAAAATGATTTCTAACAATCTGCTACAGAGCATCTGGGCATTTTGTACCATATTTCAATCTTATACAATGTTTAAAATGAGGCAAAATAGAAAATATGATATATTGGTATATGAGGCCCATCTGGGATGGTTTGGCTAAATACTACATTAATTCAACAATGATGTAGGATGCAACAGCATATACTTCATGTAGTATTCCACCCAAAAGTTATAATCTAACTTATAACCTTAAAAGTGTACTAATCTCTCAAGTCAAGTGCTGAACAATGGCTGTGTATATGAAGATGCCGTTTGCCTTACTGGTCAATGATCATTACTGCCACTTTTCCAAATTCTGCTACTAATATCTACTTGAGTAAGACTATTTAGAAAGTCCAATACAGACAAGTATTTTAAGATATCAGTTCTGCTGTTCACATGGTACTGTTATAAGTTTATGTTTTTCAGATATGTGTAAATTAAAAGATTAAAAATGTATTTTGTACATCAAAATAAGGCAAATTAATGTTACACATAATCAGTTGTATGGAGTACTTTGGTTTTTATCCTGAGTTCTGTTTTGAAAGTTATTTGTTTTTCATTTTTAAATGTTTTTTTACAGTGCTGGGTATTATCCAATTCATAGTCCCACACATGCTAAGCAACAATTATTACTAAGCCAAATCTCCGGTCTGTAAATGTTCCCTCTGCCCCTCGCCCCACCTAGTGTTAGATAATTGGCAATATCAATTTATAATGAAAGCTTCTTGTCTTACTTGAAAACACAGTTTTTTTAAATGAATCATTTTAATATCCAAAATTCATAGATGGATAGACCTGCTATCTTATCCAAAATGAAAATTAGTGAAGACAATTTAGGTAAAATTATATTATAGTTAAAATTGTCCTAATGGACAGGTACAAAGAAAGTAGCATTTCCAGAACTCATATTATTCACATAAGAACAAGGAGTACTCCTCTTAAAATAAAACATATCTTATAGGCCACAAACAAGTCAGGTGATTAAAAATAAATAAAATAGTACTGAGTGAATGTCCTGGTGATGATAATCTGGTAAAACTGTAGATTAATCACAAGAAAGTTTTATAATTGTACAAATTCTTACCGACTCAAAATCTTACCTTGAACATATAGTAAAGAAAAAAAAACAAGAAGAAAATTTAGATTTATCTTGACATAAATGAAAATAACGACACAATTACTCCAAAGCTATGGAATCCTAAAAATATACTGGCAAGAAGGATATTTACAGAAATCAGAACTTTTTAAAAATAACAAAGATCTGTATTACACCACCTCCCCATTTGGCTTCCCTAACATTATAGAAGCGTCAGAAATACTGTAAGAATCAGAAGTGGGGAAGGACTGTTGAAAAAATACTTTCTTCTTTACATACATGACAATTGCCCTGATGCACTCATAGCAACTCTGGTTGCCTCCACAAGACCAGCACAAGATAACAATCAAACTACCAACATATATGATGGTATACTCATAAAATCCAATGCCTCAGTTGAGGAGCTTTGGTAGACACAGGCTGCTGGGATAGGTTAGATTTGTTTTCTTCAAGGAAGTACCCCCCTGGTACATTGTCCTTACTCCAGTGGATGGCCCTAAACATATCCACAAATTGCCATCTCTGATTGGACCCAATGGACTACAAAATAATGCCATGTAAATTAGAAGAGGATGTGATTAGGAGGCAAGTTTGTGAGAAGTTGAAAGGGGAAAGAGAAGAAGATATGAGCAAAAAGGTATGGGTATATGAAACATCAAAGAATGAATATAGTGTTAATTGATAATAGTAATAAGGGTTTCAAATAACTTTAAGTGTAACCTAAGGAGCTACAACTATAAAAAGAAACCAAATTCATAATTATAAACTAAAAATAAAGACAAAAAGACAATCAGAAGTAAGATACAGAAATTAAAAATAAAACAATGATCCATAAATCAATGAACTGTTAATTTTAGAAAAAAATAAAAGGATACACCCTAAGTGAAACTAAGATTTTAAAAAGGACTTAAGCAATACAACAGAAAAAAAAAAGAAGATATTACAATTCAGACCTTCAGATCACAGAAATAACAAGATCTTTAGGTAAATTTTTATGGTTTCTACTGATAGGAATAATAGTCATCAATCTTTTCTTGATACTTCATTGTACAGAGTATAAAATGGGGAGAGAAAGGATGAGAGTGCCGAACAAACAATGAGATAGATTTCTTATAATTTATTTGTGGCAACTCAGTAGGTAAATATTTCCAATAAAACTTACCCTCTCTGCTTTTATGTTTATTACAGGATAAGGCAGAATGGAAAATGGATAAATTATATCAGGAAGGATAAAACATGCTATGTATAAACACCTGACCAGAACATCTCTTTCATAATTATTCTGTATCAATAGGAGGGGAGAGTAACTAAATGGAGATGTCAAGTGCTGGAAAGAGGAGAGATAAAGACAGGTGGAGAATTCCTATTATTTGCTTTTCTGTTCCACAGGATAGATTCATATCAAGTCTGTGAGAAATTTGTTCATTTTTTCACATAGGGCTTTAGATTAATGCACTGATTTCTTTGTCTTCCACTGAAATATGTAAAGTAAGATTTTATTCATTTTTCCTTGAGTGTTCCATAAGTATATACAATGAAGTGTGATTATCTCCACCTTCCATTTACATCTGCAAATATTCCAGTACTCTACCTTCCTACCTCATGTCTTCATTATTTTTAACCTATGATGTCTTAATTGAATTGATTTCACAGTTTCCAAAATTTCTTCATAATTTATTGTCTTGAATATTCATGTTACTCCATGTGTTCAAGAATGCTAATTATTGTTTATTAATCCACATTTTAATAACAGTCTAAATTATTTTACAAAATGTAACTCTGATAACATTGTTCAATATATTGTACAGACAATTAAAGGACACTCCATGTGAGTCCATTACAGGATTTATGACATGAAAACCATCATTTTAATTTGATTCTTTACTTATCAACTCAAAGTAAAAATATTGTTGTGATAAAAAATTCATTATATAACTGAGTTAATACAAATGTAGAAAAACAAATGGCACATAACTTCACTCATATGTAAAACGTAAAGTTTGATCTGATTGAATTTAGAGTACAGTAGTGGTTTAGATTCTGGGATTATTGGGGAAAAGGGGTAGGAAATGATCAGTGAATACAACAGTGCAGTTCTGTAGTAAGAACTCCAAGAGTGCTGTTGCTCAGTTTAGTGACTGCAGACAGAAGTAATACACTGTGCAATTTAGAGTTAAAAAGTGTTTACATGTATTAAAATTACATGATGTTCCATTAATGCATTCATTTTCATGTTTGTGTGTATCAGTAAAAAAGAACATATGGTGAATCATGGGCAGTTACAGGAGGGTGTTGCTACCATACAGTTTCATTTTCCAGCAATTAAAAGATTGAATGCGACATAAGCACACTGTGTCAGTCCTGATAAGAAGCACACATGCATGGCCTGATGAAATAAAAAGATCCTAAACTTAAATTGTGAAGAGATAAGATGTTGGCTCCAGAGAATTGCTCTTTATAGACAGCCATATGTTAGATCACAGTGCAATTTCCATTACTAATATGTTGCAAAATTATTTTAAACAGTCATTATTAGGGCTAGCCAGTGAATTCTCCAACAACATTAGTGAAAACAAATGAGTAACTTAAGAAATAAGTGAGGGTATCAGAAATAATCAGTCTGATGGCTTTCTGTTTTTCTGTGCTTATCTGGGTAAATATGATAGCCCACCAAAATTGCTTAAGTAAAGAAATGCAGCACAGTCTTAAACTAATGGCCATGATGTGCTATGCTTTAACTTAATGAGGTGGCACTTCTTGGACTATCCCACTTTATATGTAAATTTCTGTAACCCTTACAAATAGAATAATCTCATCTAGACTATGTAGCATCATTGTGCAGCATAAAAATTATATCAAAATGGCTTTTTCTGATGACATGAATCCATTAGGAGAAGCCCATAAAATGTTGTAAACACACTTGGATCTGCTAGGTGATGATTTTTCCTGACAAGCTAATGTGCTGTGCTGAGTGAAAATGGAGTAATACTGTTGAAAAGAGCAAAAGGATCCGAGTGCCTCTACTGTTGATCTGTGAACAAGCACATGAATTTTTGAAAAATGGTAGCCTGTTGAGAATCACATTTCACAAGATCACATTAACTGTTATTTATATATTGATGGGGAATATATTGATGAAGATAGAATTTTTATACATATATAACTATCTGACTATGGTGATGATATCAAAATTATCATTACCTATTGAATTTTTTTTTTAATTTGACTCAGACCAATTTTTGGATAGACGTGACAACTTTTTAACAATACCTAAAAATAATCAATATTGAATAGCATTTTCCTGTTATTGAGAATGTATTCCAATTCAACATATAAATCTTTTAAGGTTTGATTAAGACTCAATCCTAGAAATGTGGTAATAATTTTTATGGATGTTATAAGGTTGTCCCCTGTTCCTGAGCCTCTAACCTCATTGTTGTTTAATTGAAACACAATCTTCTGACCCTCACATAAATATGTAACCAAAATCAGGTATTTAAAACAAAAGAAAAGTTGAGAATATTCTATGTAGACATGTACATGCTCAGAACTTGGTATCATATTACAAGAAGCAGTTCTGAAAATGTTGTAATAGAAAACACTAGGCATAAGCAAATTTTGATAATGGGATAAAATAAGTATTTAAATGATAATATCTGTGTGTAAATAGAAGGTCAATATAGTTTTAAAACACATTACTTCTGAAAAAAATATGAAGGTAGAAATTGTCTTAATATATGGATACATATACATTTATAAGCTAACAAGCAATATATGTTTGTATCCCTTATGCAAATGATACAAAAGCTGAATATTCACTTTGCAAACTAGTAAAACCAGGTTGTAAAAATCGCACTCTCTTTTAACAGGGACAAGATATACAAAAATGAAATATATCTCTTAACTTTTTTCTAAACTGTATTCAATCTCCAATTTTTTCAATATTATAAAATAAAATGATTTTAAACAAAATTAAATATCATGAAGATGATTATGCACAGAAAATATTGCAAAATGGTGTATTTCAAACACACAAGTCAAAAATACAAAGCATAAGGTTTGAATTTTTAAATAGAAATTTTTAAAAATGCTAATTTTCTGCTTATAAGTGAGTACATACCATGTTTGTGTTTCTGGCTCTGGGTTACCTCATTCAGTATGATTTTTTTCCTAGTTCCATTCATTTTATTAAATATTTCATGTTGTCAGTTTTTTGAACATCTGTGTGGTAATCTACGTAAATGTACCACATTGAATTTATCTATTCTTTGGTGCATCTAAGGAAGATGGTAGGGACTTGGAAGAGTGGAGGGAGGGGAAACTGTAGATCAGATGACTTAAAAATATAAATTTTTTAAATGCTAATTATATCTTTTTACAAAAATGAATGTATAATTTATTATTGTAAGAACTAACAGATGCTGAGATACACAGTCAAACATTAGGAGCTCTGGGGGTTCTATATAAGAGAGGAAGGAGACATAGAGAGACCCAGAGGAGTCAAAATCAACCCAGGAAGATGAAAGATCAACAGAACTAATCATCCTAGGCCCCTGAAGACTTACAGAGACTGAAACACTAATTAAAAGAAGAGGAGGAGAAGGAGGAGGAGGAGGAGGAGGAGGAGGAGGAAAAAGAAGAAGAAGAAGAAGAAGAAGAAGAAGAAGAAGAAGAAGAAGAAGAAGAAGAAAGCTCAGACTTGACCTAGAACCCCCTATTCAAATATAGAGGATAGGCAACTTGGTCTCCATACAGATCTCTTCGCAAGTAGAGGTGGGGCAATCAAAATTGAGAGATAAATTAGGGACAAAATATCTTTCATTATAGCCCCAAATATTATACAATATTTTGCGATAATATTAACAAAGAAAGTTAGAGACTTGTATGATAAAATGTTCTAGTCTTTGTACTGTTTGTACCTATTATGAAGAGTGATGGAGGGACCAAGGTGAGAGGGACAGGGATGGGAACAGAAGGGATCAGGTTAGAGAGGATGGAAGGAAAGAGTATTGGGAGAGAAGAGGAAGCCAGTGGAATGTCTGAGGTGAACTAGAAACATATTGCAATGGGAACTCAACAGGAATCTATGAGGCTGACCTTAGCTAAGACTCCTAGCAATGGACAATATGGAACCTGAACTGACCATCTCATGTAATCAAGCAAGACTTCCAATGAACAGATTTGAACACTAACCAAGTCACAAAACCTTCAGCCTACAATTTTTCCTCCATACAGGATGTGCTGGGTTAAGTTGGCTCAGAAATTGTGTGAGTGGCCAGTCAATGACTGGTCCAGCTTAAAGTCCATGCCATGAGAGGGAGCCCATACTTGATACTGTTTGGAGGGCCAGGAACCAGAGGGTGAATACACCAGAAACCTTGTAACAGTAAATTTTTATTTATACTTACATATTTGTTAATACTTAAGAAATACTTATGAAGTTCCTAAATCCTAAAACCCAAACACTAATTCTCATACCTATAATCTAAGAATATCTTAATGCCTAAAATAGACTAATATCTATAAAAAACAAACACTTAACACTAACTCAAGTTTCTTAAAAGGATATTAATTTGCTCAGGTTAATATTAGTCATGGATCTGTACAGGTGGCTGGTTTCCACCAACTCTTTCAATCTTTTATTTTTTGATTGTGGGTATTCTTTTTTTATTATAATGTTTATTTGTTACATCTCCATCATAGGGCCCTCTTTCTGCCCCTCCCACTTCCACCTTCCCACCCTCTCCTACCTCTCCTACCCATCCTACTCTTCTGATGTGGAGTGTCCTAACCCTCATATGACTGTAGAACTGAGAGGCACTGATATGTAAGTCTTTCAATATTAAAGTCTGTGAGTTCTTGGGCTCACCGTTCTGATGCTCTGGGTCTCCACTCTAGTGTTCTGGCTGTTCTGATGCTCTCAGGCTCTAAAAGGAGATAATTCTCTGCTCGGATGTTCTAGATCACCAGGGAGGGTCTGCCTTAATGTAATCCACTTGCGTGGACTTCTGGCAGGTCAATAAAAGATGGTGATGAGCAGCGGATGTGGTCTTACAACATGTGTTGCCAGAAGAAGCCAGGGAATAGGCGGAGCCAAGCTGTGTGGGCTTCCAATTTTAAATCCCTTGTGTCATAATGATCTTGGCCGAGAATTACAGCATTTCATTGCCATAGTTCCTGGTGTGCTTTCCAAGGCATACCCTTCCAATTGTGCATCCACAGTCCCATGATCATCATGCTCTTGGTGGTCTTTCAAGGCCCATACTTCAATGTTAAACAAGTCTGGATGTAATTGGATCCACCAATATCTTTTACCTGAGAAGCCAAAGTTCCAAAATCCCTACATCTATAAGACCTAGAATAGAATCAAACATTAATGTGGAGAGAAAGGTCAATGAACTGATTCTTAATGATTTTCTGCCATAGTCATGAATTCTTGCCTAGCCAGATTGTCATTAGAGAGGCTTCACCCAGGAACTGATGGAAGCTTATGCAGAGACCCACACCAGGATGAAGGATTGTAGGACCAGTAACTTCAAGGAGACCACAAGAAAATCTACAAAGTCAACTAACCTAGACTTACAGGGGCTCACAGAGACTGAACTGCTAACCAGGGAGCCTGCATGGGACTGATATAGGCCCTCTGCACACATGTTACAGTGATGTAGTTTTGTCTTCTTCTGAGATCCCTAACAGTCGGAGCAGGGGCTGTATCTGATTCTGTTGCTTGCTTTTGGGACGTTTTCGTCCTACTGGGTTGTCATCCTACTGCAACTTGGTATGCCAAGAGAAGGAAGAATGAATGGGCAGAAAGTGAGGGAGGGACAGGAAGTAGATGAGGAAGGAGAAACTGTGGTTGGGATATTAAAAAATAAAACTACAAATCTTTGATAAAAGAAATTGAAGAAGATATAAAAAGACCAAAAGATCTTGTATACTCATGCATCAACTGGATTAATATAGTAAATTGGTATAATTTACTATATTAATCATACTAAAGGCAATCTACAGATGAAATGTAATTCCCACAAATTTTCTAACACAAATTTCACAGATCTTGAAAAGAATATTTTCTATTTAATATGGAAACATACACACACAAAAAACAAATACTACTGTAGGTATCACCAAACTCATATTATACTAGGGAGTTATTAGTAATAAAAACAACATGGCATTGGCACAAAAATAGACATGCTGATCCATGGAATCAAATTGAAGTCCAAGATATGAATTTGCACAACTATAGACATTAGATTTTTTCATAAAGAAACCCGAAATATACACTGGAAAAAAAACATAATCTTCCATGCATTATGATGGTCCAACTGGACAGCTGCATGTAGAAGAATGCAAATGCCATAATTATCATCCTGCACAAAGGTCAACCAACTCCTAATGGATCAAAGTCCTCCATAATGCCAGAAATATTAATCCTGAAGGAAGAGGAAGTGGGAACAATCTGGAACTCATTGGTACAGACAATGAGTTTCAGGACATAACACAATTATCACATGCCTTAAAATCAATAATTAATAAATGGGATTTCATGAAACTGGAAATTTACTCATGACAAAGGACACCATCATTCAGACAAAGCACCAGCCTACACAATGATAGATTTTTAACAATAACACATTATTAAAATGCTAATATATGTGTGTGTGTATATATGTATGTGAGTGCATGTATGTGTGTGTGTGTGTGTGTGTGTGTGTGTGTGTTTGTGAAAACCTGGATGTCAAGAAAAACAATCACTCATTTAAAATTGGAATACAGATCTACACAGATAATGCTCCAAAGCCTGAGAAACAAAGAAATGTTCAACATACATTGTCATAACAGAAATACACATCAAAACTACTTTGAGATTCCATCTTTTACCTTTCAGAATGGCTATGATTGGCAGAATATATGAGAGCTCATGATGGTGAGAATATGGAGTAAGAGGAACTATCTTTCATTCTGGAGTATAGCCTCTATGGATAATGAGAATTCTTCTATTTCAAGATCCAAATATGCAACTCTTCGGCAAAAACCCAAATGATATTCTTCCTGTCTCAAACATATTTGCTCAACTATGATCATTGTTGCTCTATTCAGAATAGTCAGAAATTGGAAACAACATAGAACTTACTCAATAGAATAATAGAAAAAGGAAAATGTACATTTTGCAGAGTGGTATATTACTAAAGTATTAAAAGAAATGACATAGCAAAATTCATAGGCAAATGGATTGAACTATTAATCATCCTGAGAAAGATAATCTAGATTCAATAATACAAGTCTGGTATGTATTTGTTTATATTTACATATGAGCTTTTAACTCCATGTTAACCAAGCTACAATTTGTGGAACCATAGGGGTTAGGTATAAAATAAAGTAAAAGAGTTTGGGACAGAGAGATAAATATCTATAGGAACAGCAAATAGAATAGATAGTTATGTATAGATGGAGTGACTGCAATAGGAGAATTAAGTAGGGAGATAAAGAGAAGTAAGTTACAAGGGAGAGAATACAGGGATATGGAGCTAAAATTAAGGGTCATTTGTGTAGTATGGTGTTATGGATTGAATGATAATTGCCTCCTCACTCTCATAAGGAGTGACACCATTAGGAACTGTGACTTTTTGGAATAAGTGTGGCCTTGCTAGTGGAAGTGTGTCACTGTGGTTGGGCTTTGAGATTTCAGATGCTCCAGAGAGGCTCAGTAACTATCTTACTCTTCATGCTGATCCAAACATAAAACTCTCAGCTACTTCTCCAGTATCATGTCTGCCTGCATACGGCCATGTTTCCTGACAGGAAGAAAGTGAATTGAACTTCTGAACTGTAAACTACAACCACTTAAATGTTTTTCATCATATGCTTTACCTTAGTCATGGTGTCTCATCACAGCAATATAGCCGTAGGACATATGGAAACCTAACACAGTAGAAGCTTCCTAAAATATAAACATATATGAAGAACATCAACATGAAATTGAAAAATTATGGAGCAGATAGAGACCCAACTGGCTATCTCCTGTAACCAAATGAAGGTCATGGTATTTTGTTACACCTAATTGATTTGTTGTCCAAAGGAGTCTCAATGGAACCTGTAAGGACCTGAGAGTGTTGCCAAAATGACATGTTCTCCACAAACTGATAGCAAGGTTCTATTGCTGGCCATACCTATAGAGCTCATTGAACTTAGGAAAGTCTAACTGGTACTTTCTTCTTAGAGCCCTTTCCTATAGTGCTAAGGTCTTTGGTAGGAGGTACTCTGCCTCTACCAAAGGAGAAATGTAAGAACCAACTCACCCACAAATCTTTTGTTCTTCAATGGTATTATTCCTGCAAGATATGGTAATGAAAAATTGGCACAAAACTTATGGGAGTAACCATAGAATAACTAACTGATTTGAGTTGAGACCCACTCCACAAGATCAAACCCATACCCAGCAGTCATAGGGTAACCAAGAACCTAGAATAGATAGTCCAGGAATGCAGGAGAAAAGAAAATACTAATGTTCTACCAAAAACATGTAGCAAAAAAAAAAATCCCTAATGACAATCTGGTATATTCACAGATCAGCTCCTTGATTGACCATGATCAGAGAAGCTTCAGTGATGAGTGTGGCTCCAGAGATATGTGGCCCAGGGACAGGGAGATTGAGAAGGCTCAAACCCCAGATGTCTATAGGGTATCAGGCCCTATGAGCTCTGCAGGAGTAAATTTCTGCTCTCTCCTGTTAGTCCGCTTTTCTAGAGCACATGAGCACATCTCAAAGGTCTACTTTCACTGTGGAACCTAGACGCAACCCAAAAATTGTCACAGGTGAGCCCACCTTTTTCTCATGTAGCATTGTCAGCATCCCAATCCCAACCAATAAAGTTCATCTGAACCCTAAGTTCCCATCCACACTTCCCATAGATCTAAAGAGAGGTCAGGGACTGATTTTGGAGACCATCAACCATCTCAGGAGCACACACATAGATTTTAGGGAACCATGGTGGAGATAAGAGCATAGTGACGTAAAGCTGTAATAAAGCATCACCAACTATGCTGTCTCATAGCTGTTACTGTTTCACTGTCAGTCTGGAGAGAGTTTTCTCCAACTGCCCTTACATTCCCCTGGACTCACCATGTTCACTGTGGACCAGAGCACTATTGTCAAGTATTCTAGCAACAGGGAACGTGGTCATATCCAGGGAATGATTGTGGAGAGGGCAGGACGCTGGTATGCAGCCTGATCTCGGGCTGCACCAGACAATACTGCAGATTTTTACACTACACTTCATCTTGCAACAGATGTGGACAAATAACAGAGACTAACAGTTCAGTCAACATACAGATAGTGAGAGGCCTTGGAATACTGAGACCTAAATGGGAAGTCTTCACGAAATCCCTCCCCTGAGGGCTTAGTGAACATTGAAGAAGAGGAGGAGAAAAACTATAATAATCACAAGGGATTGAGGACATACACACACACACACACACACACACACACACACACACACACAGAGCCCTCTAGCGCTCTAGATGGGCATGATCGATGCACTACGAACTCCAGAGACTGAAGCATCAGGCAAAGGGCATTCTTAGGTCTGTAACAGATTGGGTCCTAGAGATAAAAGGGATGTTGACTAATGCCCACATCCCTAATGTAAAAGCAAAATCTAATTGTTAAGTATTTGCAAATGAAAATTTTGCTTTCTACTACAGTCTCACTAGGGAAGCAAATGACTCTTAAGGGTAGGGTGCATGCCCAGAAGTAGATGGCCAACACATAACAAACTCAATGGCGTTTTTAAAAGTTTCTTGTCTCATAATGTCGTATAAAGGACTTTCCTTTAAAAGAAAATCACATTTTTATTTCATTTTATTCCATTTATATTTTTTATTCTCTGTTTTAGCCTACAGGTCTTGTGCAAATTTTATCTTATTCCTTCTAGTTTAGCATTTTCATGAGGTTCCTGAGTGTTCAAAAGAATGGTATTGACCCTTGTATATGGACGTAATATTAAGATTGTATTGGGCTACATAGGCATTGATCTTTGTATATTGATACAAAATTAAGAGTATATTTAGCCACAATTGAATAGATCTTTGTATATTGATACAAAATTAAAGGTAACGCTTCCTAATGGTATCATACCTAGAGATACTTAAAAATAAAATGTGAAGCTCTGGCCTCTTGATACCAACCATCTAAAACTGTTTAGGATAGTTAAGAAAAACAAACTCCTAGTCATGC
>CAJQZJ010030516.1:0-17024 GCA_907164525.1 Lophiomys imhausi | reverse complement strand
ACTTGATTTCTGAGTAGCTTAGAAAATAACTGTGATAGACTGTCATAATAACTAACAAAATGACACGTTTTCATGACTATTAGTTTTTGTTTCTTAATTATAAACAGTTTATGTCAGTTGGTAGCGAGAGGGTCTTACACATTTTTTATATTTGTTTCTCTGAGCTAAATTTTGTATATTTCTTTAAATTTATCTTCTTTTACTAATTTGACCTTCATGTTTGACATTTTTATGTTTGTTATGTATTTTTATATATAGTTCTATTTTAAATATTTTCCAAATGTGTTTATTACCTTATACATATTAGTTTTTATTTGTATGAGTATGTGAGTGTGTATATGTGTAAGTTTATGTGTACCGTGTGCATGCAGGCTCCTGTGAAGGCAGAAAAGGGTGTGAGATCGTCATGAACTGGAGTTAGAGGTGGTGTGAGATGTCTGATACAGGTACTGGGAACTGAAGTGCAATAACACTTCACCATGGAACAATCTTTCCAGCCCATAGATAGTTATTTTATATTCTCTTTACATTTAGGGTTTGCTCTACTCATGGTGTCTTGCTTCCTTGTGTGTTTTGTAATGTTTTTGTTGTTAAAGTGACCTATGGAGCCTGTACTGCTTCTGATTGGAAATCTGCCCCATTTTAAACTTTATTTCTGTATTAATATTTTGCCTCATTTTTTGTTTAGTGGAATGGGGTCTCATGTAGTACAGGCTGGACCCAAACTTTCTGTCTTGCTGTGTAACTGAGGATAGTTTTGAACTCCTGATTCTGGATCTCTCAAGTACGGGGGTTACAGATGTTTGTCGACACACTAGCTTAATCTCTCTTTCTCTCTCTCTCTCTTTTCTTTTTTTCTGACTTCTTTTAAAAATTTTATCACTGCTTTTGAGCAATTTGGCTATGATATACCATGGTATAATTTTCTTGAGATTTCTTGTTTCTTATTCGTCGAACTTCTTTGTAGATTTATAGTTGTTTTTTGTTTGTTTGTTAGTATTTGGTTGTTTAGATACAGGGTTTTTCTGTATCTGGATGACCTGGAACTCACTCTAGACCAAACTCAAAGATCCATCTGCCTCTGCCTCATGAGTGTTGAGAGTAAAGGAGTGTACCACCACTTGGCTGTAGCTTTATGGTTTCTATCAAAATTTTATAAAGGGTCTCTCTCTCTTTATGAGATTGGACTCAAACTTTCTATGTAGCCAAGGATGTCCTTAAAATCTTTCTGCCTTTGCCTCCCAAGGGCTGCAGTTACAGGTGTATGCCACCATACTTATTTATGTAGGGCTGAGGCCAAGTTCACGGCCTCCTGCATCCTGTGTGAACATGGTGCCAGCTCTGTCACATCCCTGGATCCAATGTTTTCAAACTTTGAAAAAATTCATCTAATTTCATCAAATATTTTTTGTCTACCTGCCACTTTTCAAATTCCAAATTCACTTTGGAAGTTTTCACACATTTAAATAATGTTCTATTCCTAATTTTTAATTTTTGTCTTTATATTACAGTTTGTATAGATCCTATTACTGTGCCTTCAGTTAACAAATCTCTTTTTCTCCAGTATTCAATCTTCCATTATCTAGTTCAGTGTTTTTCACCCTGCACATTGTAGTTTTCGTCTCTAGAAGTATAATGTCAATTTTCTACTTTTTTGAGCATATAGAATAGTTATAGCAACAGAACTGGAGAGATGGTTCAGGGTTTAAGAGCACTGGCTGCTCTTCCGGAGGACCTGAGTTCAATTTCCAGCACCCACATGCAGCTCACAACCCTCTGTAACTCTAGTTCCAGGTCTGAAGCCTTCACAGAGACATACATGCAGGCAAGACACCAATGAATATAAAATAAAAATAAATTATATTAAAAACTAGTTATAGCTGTTTTGATGTCCTTCTATGTATTAGTTTTGGGTTGGTTTTGATTGATTAGTTTTCTCCTTATCATGGTTTGTGGTTTTTTTTGCCTGGTCCCCCTCAAGTAAAATACTGACTTGCAAATGTGTATGAGAGAACTGTCTGAAAATAGCCCCAAAGAAAGATAAGAAAAGAGTGCCTTACAGTCATTCATCTAGAACTATAAATAGTGCCTGTTCTTCTCAGCCACAGAAAAAGCCTTGGTTCCGGGAGTAGTGAGGAAAATACTCTAGAAAGTCTGGAGGGGAAGGGGTTGTATGATTAGGTCCAGACTGAACATTGCTTACAGATTCATCTAAAAAGGCAGAAAAGCCGCAAGAGATTGTTTCAAGGTAGCTGCCTTCTTGCACCCCAGAACAAAGGTCAACATTTATAGGAATACAGAAACCACTAGAAGATGCAACAAGGTATAAAACTCATTGTATCATTATTTTTGTTACATATTTTAGAAATGAATATCCTTTATGTGTTGATAAGTCATTTGTATTTTTTTTTACTATTATCTATTGTTCTTGTCCTTACCCATTTATTTTTTGGATTGTTGATCCACTTTGTTAGGTATCTGGCTAATACAGTTGAAGAAGATGAAGAAGAAGCCAAGTATGAAATTTTTCCATGGGCTTTAGGGAAAAACTGGAGAAAATTGTTCCCTAATTTCTTAAAGTTAAGGGACCAGCTCTGGGACAGAATTGACTATAGGGCTATTGTAAGCAGGCGCTGCTGTGAAGAGGTAAGAGTTTGAAATCACTCTTTGTAACGTGTCTTTGTTTATCTAATTTTCCTTGGTTTATTTATTCTTGGTTTTGTTTTGTTTCACTTCCTTATTTGGGGATAGATTCCCAAAAGTAGCCCAACCTGGCTTGGAACTCACAGTCCTATTTTGTCCTCTTCAGCTTTAGGATAAAAGTATATCGTGCCACGATATCCTGTCCACTTTGTTTTTAGTTATCTCTTTCTATGTCTGTTTCTCTCTTTGTACATGCATGGAGATCTTTAACCTTGGTCATTATTATGAGTGTAACTTGTGTATTCTGTTTCTGTTTGAATTTTATCACATTTATTAAAAATTGTAATTTCTGCTTTTCAAAGCAGACAACTTCTATACTATTTTTATTGTAGTATCTCCTTCCTGTCTAAAAGATCACCAGTATGCTAGCAAAGAGTTTCTGGACATACTAAAGCATCTTATTTACGATTACTATAAAACCAGAGTTGAATAATTTCCACTAAAGTATATGAAATTTCAAGTTTATAACATTGAAGCCAACAGCATGGTATATAAATTAAATACATTTAAAATCCATACCTCTTTTCACAAAGAATATGTTGTTTTGTGAGAGGTCAATGTCTCATGAATTCTACCAGTAGGCCTTCTGCTTCCTCTTCCTGTAAGCCAGAGATCTGTGAAGATGGTTCACTTTTCTCTTGACCCAGAAAACCCTACAAAATCCTGCAAATCAAGAGGTTCAAATCTTTGTGTTCACTTTAAGAACACCTGTGAAACTGCCCAGGCCATCCAGGGTACGCATATCTGAAAAGCCACCAAGGATATGAAAGATGTCGCTTTGAAGAAGCAATGTTCCAGGGGTGTAATGGTACAACTGAGGTGCACACAGGCCAGGCAGTGGGCCTGGACACAGCGTCAGTGGCCAAAAAAGAGTGCTGAATTTTTGCTGTACATGCTTACAAATGCAGAGATTAATGCTGTACTGAAGGGTTTAGATGTAGATTCTCTAGTTGTTGAATGTAGTCATTGAACAAAGCACCTAAGATGTGCCCACAAATTTACAGAGCTCATGACTGGACTGGCCCATATGAGAACCCTTCCAACCCCCCCCCCCCCACACACACACTGAGATGATCCTCAGTGAAAAAGAACAAATTGTTCCAAAGCCAGAAGAATAAGTTGCACAGAAGCAAAGATATCCCAGAAGAAACTGAAGAAACAAAAATGTATGGCATGGAAATAAGTTCAGCATAAAATAAATACAGATGAAAGTTTAAAAAATGCCAGGTGTGGTGGTGCATGCCTTTAATCCCAGCACTCAGGAGGCAGAGGCAGGGGGATCTCTGTGAGTTTGAGGCCAGCCTGGTCTTCAAAGCAAGTCCAGGACAGCCAGGGCTTGGTACACAGAGAAACACTGTCTTGAAAAACCAAACAAACAAACAAAAGTTTAAAAAGTACATTGTTTTCTTTTTTAATTTTTTTTCATTTGAGACAGGGTCTCTCTCTATAGCTCTAGCTATCCTGAAACTCTCTGTGTAGACTAGGATAGCTCACAGAGATCAGACTGCTTTTATCTCCCAATAAATAGGAGTAAAGGTATGCTGTTGCAGAATATTTGATCACATTGTGAACCCCAAGATTATAAAATGTAAAAACCTGTTCCTAATTGTGGGATGGCTCAGCCTATGATCCTAGAGCTTTCTGTTTATTGTAAGCAAATGGTTATGGTGTGGCTCAGCCCTAGCACACACCTTTAATTTAAGAGCTTTCTGTATATAGGGTTAAATAAAATTAACCCTTGGTCAAGAGGCAGAGCAAGAAACCAGCTGACAGTGATTAAATAGAAAGGAGGGACATTGAGCTGAGGGGTATTTAAGACAGCATGTTGAAGGAGTTGGGAGTTTTTCTTCCTTTGGTTTTCTCCTTCGAGGCTTCTTCCTCTAGGTTTTTCTGAACTTTTTAGCTCTGGGCTTTTTCCTCTAGGGCTTTCAGCTGAATAGAAGATCAGTTGGGTGCTTTCTCTGCCTCTCTGTGCTAGCAGGTTTTCATCCCAGCTTCTGGCTCCTGAGTCATCATTGGTAAAATCAAATGACTGGGATATTTCAGTTTTTTAAAACAACAGTATGTACCACCATGCCCAGAACATTGTTTTCTTAATGTCAGATTATATTATAAACTCTTATATTACTGTTTCAGAAATTTGAAAAATATAAACTAGATAATTCTGTAATTAAATCCTACCCATAGAACAAAGGAGCCCAAACTGATGAATTAATTTAAAATTTGAGTAAAGACTTTAGCTGCATGCCACAGAATTTTTCTCAGGACTAACCCTGTTAATTATATTTGTTAATGAGATAAGATATAACAACTATGCACATTTACAAATTAGGACTATGGACTCTTGGAGGAAATGCAAGAATTCAGAAATAACAGAGGACAGAAAATACCAGAAAGATTATATAGCAGGCCAAGAACCTACAAAGTTAAGTTCAATGGGATAAGATGAGAAGTTACATATACAAGGCCTCTAAAATTAATGTATTGTCATTCAAACTAAACTCAATCCAGTTACAGAATATTCAAAGAATCTTGTAACTTATTTTTATGTCTCTATTTCTTGTATGTCTTTTTTATGTCTGTACTTGGGTCAATGTTGTGGTCCGTTCCTGTAATCTCAGTATTCAGGAGGCTGAGGCAGGAGTGTCTCAAGTTCTGGGTCAACCTGGACTGCATAAATAGTGAGACCTTGTTTGAAGAAATAAGTGGCAATTTGCATAGCCATTTGCCAACCTTGAGAGTGACAGAGGGCCATATTTGAGCACTCTAGTTTTTTCCCCCAAGTACATGCTACTGTGTTTCTATTCTGTTCTCTTCCATTCTCTTTGGAACTATTATAGAAAGCCTTTCCTCTATTGTTCAGCAGAACTTTGTCAAAGCTCCCTGATAGCTATATGTTGCCAAAGCATACGTTAGCTCTTTAGCCCTCAACTTAGCTGCATTTGGCCCACTTATTTCTCTGACACACTATCTTCAGGTGGTTTTCCAAATATTGGGGTTGAGGGGTTTTCCACTCATTTTGTCAGTTTCCTTTCATCTCACCAGCCTTATTAAGATGCCTGAGAGCTCAATCCTGGGCCTATTCTTGCCTCTATTAGAATTAGCCTAGTATGTTCATTCTCAGTACATTAACTTCGAGGGACTGGAGAGATGGCTCAGCAGTTAAACCACTTCTTAGTCATCCAGATGACCAGAGTTCAGTTCCTAGCACCCATATCTGGCTGCTCACAACCACCTGAAACTCCAACTCCTAGGGATCTGACACACTCTTCTGGTCCCTACAGGCATGTGCACACACACATAAAAATAAAAGTATTTTTAGAAGACTTTAACATAGAGATCTAACTAACGGTCTCTTCTAATCCAGATCTGCATATCAGATTGCTTGTTTATCCTGCTGTCTGATTGAAACCTTAAACTTGACATGTGTAAAACTGTATTCCTGATTCCTACACACAGACCAACAAACTTGTTTCTTTACAGTCTTCCATGTATTAATAGAAAGCAGCTCCATCCTTCTAATTGTTTCTATCACAAAACTGTTACCTTGGCTTTCCCCTTTCCCTTTGTATCCTTGCCTTCAAAAACTATTCAAGGGGCTGGAGAGATGGCTCAGTGGTTAAAAACAGGGACTGCTCTTCCAGAAGACCCTAGTTCAATTTCATGATATCTCACAACTTTCTCTAACTCCAGTTCCTGGGGATCTGATGCCCTCTTCTGACCCATGTGGGCACACAAGTGGTGCAGGTATACATTCAGGCAAAACACTCATACACATAAAAAATTAAATTTAAAAATCCAGTGTCAGCTGAGCATGGTGGCACATGCCTTTAATCCCAGCACTCAGGAGGCAGAGGAAGGTGGATCTCTGAGTTCCAGGCCAGCCTGGTCTACAAAAAGAGTCCAGGACAGCCAGAGCTATGTTATACAGAGAAACCCTGTCTGGAAGAAAAAAGTGTCATTAAATTATGATTTGTCTTTTTGTTACTACTGTTAAAGAACACTCCCTTTTAGGTAATCCTGAGTTTTGTAATTTGTCTCTTTCTCTTTTTTCTTCCTTTTTTTTTTTTAAGATAGGATCTCTCTACATAGCCTTGGCTGTCTTGGAACTTACTACATAGACCAGGCTGGCCTTGAACTCATAGAGATCTTTCTGCCTCTGCTTCCTGAATGCTGGGATTAAAGGTGTGTGGTAGTATGCCTGGCCCAATTTTTAAACTGTTTGCAAAGCTACTATATGTAACAATTTTATCTGCATTGTATTTTGTTACTCTGTGTCTGTTTTTTCAGTTTAGTTCAATTTTTGTCTTTTGTTGTTGTTTTGTTTTTTGAGATAGGGTTTCTCTGTATAATAGCCCTGGCTGTCCTGTAGTTGCTCTGTAGACCAGGCTAACATTGAACTCATAGAGATCCACCTGCCTCTGCCTCCCAAGTGCTGGGATTAAAGGCATGTGCTACCACACCTGGCTCCTCAGTTTTCTTTTTGTTTCCAGTTTAGTTAATTATTTTTTATTGTTTTTGTTGTTGTTTTAATTTAATTCTTATTTTTTTTTCAAGACAGGGTTTCTCTGTGTATCCTTGACTGTCCTGGACTCACTTTGTAGACCAGGCTGGCCTTGAACTTACAGAGATCCACCTGCCTCGCTGCCTCCCGAGTGCTGGGATTAAAGGCGTATGCCACCACACCCAGCTTAATTTTTATTTTTTAGACTTAAGTATATGAGTGTTTTACCAGCATGTATGTATATGCACATGTTTGCCTGGTGCCCACATCAGATGAAAGCATTAGATGCTCTGGAACTGAAGATATAGACATTGTTAGTTACCATGTGTGTGCTAGGAACCCAACCCAGGTCCTCTGCAAGAGCAACAAGGGCTCTTATCAGCTGAACCATCTCTCCTGCCTCCACTCCTTTAGTTTTGTGTTCTGTTCCCTTAAATACTTGTTTGAAGGAAGATAAACCATAATTATATACAAATAAAAATATATACTCTTTCTATACACACACACAGAAAGAATGAAGACTATTTCCCTACCGACTCTGATCTTGGCTTCTTACATTATCTTTTTAGACATAGTTCCTTTAAAGTGGAATTAATTTACATTGGTGATGGTTCATTTCTAGATTGGTCCACAGATTAGAGAGGGTTGCCTATCCACTGAGAGAATCCATCCCAGTGTCTTTCATGTTATCATAGAGGATGGCAATTGCTTGGAGGGAAAGCTTTTCTTTCCCTTCCTGCTTTGTGTACTCTGGTAGTTGCTATAGTTCATCTTAGCTAACTTCTGTTAGTTATTACTTGATTTCATATTAGTAATTTGGGAAACAGTTGCATTGGGCAGAATAAAACAATGGAGATATGCAAAAGAGATCCTCTATTGGAAATTGTTGAAAACAGCTAAACTTGCTATAGTTTAGGAATTAGATGACAGTGCTACAGAAGTAAAGCCAGTGTTAGAAATGCTAAAAGATTCTAATTGTCATGACTTATAAAAGTTGGCTATAGCATATGTGGGAAAGGAAGCTATTCGTTTCAGATCTATATAATAGGAAGAATGTTGAATTCTATAATGTATTAAGAAAGGAAAGGGCTGGAGAGATAGCTCAGCGGTTAAGAGCACTGGCTGCTCTTCCAGAGGTCATGAGTTCAATTCCCAGCAACCACATGGTGACTCACAACCATCCATAATGAAATCTGGTGCCCTCTTCTGGCCTGCAGATACACCTGCAGACAGAACACTGTATACGTAATAAATAAATCTTTAAAAAAAAAAAAAAAAGAAAGAAAGGAAAGAGAGCCGGGCGGTGGTGGCGCACGCCTTTAATCCCAGCACTTGGGAGGCAGAGGCAGGCGGATCTTTGTGAGTTCGAGGCCAGCCTGGTCTACAAAGCGAGTCCAGGACAGCCAGAGCTGTTAAACAGAGAAACCCTGTCTCGAAAAACCAAAAAAAAAAAGAAAGGAAAGAGAATCAAACTGGTTTATTGGAAAGTTAAGGTATTTGGTACTTAAATTTAAGGTGATAATTGGGTAATAGAAGCTATGGAGAATCATCACATATAAATGATACTTAAATCTTAGTGATACATTTTCATTGTAGAGGTCTTTTATTTCTTTGGTTTAGGTTTATTCCAAGGTTTGCTTTTTGGGGTGGGAGGGGAAGTTGTGAATAAGATTATCTTTCTGGTTTCTTGTTCACTATATTCACTATTGGTATATAGGATGTCTATTGACTTTGTATGTTTGTTTTATTAATATATACTGCCACTTTGCTAAGACTGTCAGATCTAAGGGGTTTCTGGTGGAATCTTGTGGTAGAAGTTAGGCCTCTTTAATGAATTAGTAGGCAGTTCAATTAGCATCTGCAGCACAAAAGGAAAGTGTGGTGTCCCTTTGGTTTGCTGAAATGGAAAGAGCACCATAGTTCTGTGAACTGCCCTGTTGAAGGGGCATTGCTAAGAAACCACGCAAGCTGCACAGATGACTTCAGTTGCCATGAGAAACAACAGGACTCCTGGAAATTGCAAGAAATCTTGTGGACACTCGAGACCTCCAAGGATCACGATAATACAATATATAAGCCAGAGAACTCCATGCGGTCTCTCTCTTCCTCCTCCCTTCACCCACTGAGAAGTCATGCCAGAGAAGTGCACAGCAAGGTATGGCATATTCAGGCCATTATGCTATTATGATCATAAACTGAATGTGAGTGTCTAAGAGAGAAAGGCCCTTTGCAGTAATTCAGCCTTTTAAGGCTGGCAGCAAAGCGGGCAGAGTTTGGAAGCTGCTCTGAGTAGCTTTATGCTGTGAAGCCTATGGAAAAGACTGGCCTCTGTTTGGCAGTTGGAATAGACTAACTTTATAAACTGGCAACAGTTTGGTGGTTGAAATAAATTGGCCTTGCAAACTGGCAAAGTAAGACCCAGTGGCCTTTTTTTTTTTTTTCTGGCTTACATGCCAGAAGAGGGCACCAGATTTCATTATAGATGGTTGTGAGCCACCATGTGGTTGCTGGGAATTGACTCAGGACCTCTGGAAGAGAGAGCAGCAAGTGCTCTTAACCTCTGAGCCATCTCTCCAGCCCAATCCAGTGGACTTTAATCTTGAAAAGAAATATCTGTTGGGACTGCCATAAACTAAGTCACCTGGCACAAACCTACACTAAGAATATTAATATCCTTTTAAGAAAGTTAAAATAATGTGTTCCTAGGTAGGTATTAGGGTGTTCTCAGATAGATTATAGATTTTAGATTATAGGTTTTAGGTTATAGGATTTAGGTGTTTTATAGGTGTTTATTAAATATTAATAAATGTTTATAAATAAAAACATTCTGTTCATGAGGGAGTCAGTAAAGCACACAGAGGGCACATAACTTCTCTAAGGACACACAATTAGTGAGACAGAATGCCAGTGTTGAAGCACAGGCATTCCTATTGCAGGGTCAGTGCTTTTTACACTTGATGCTATCCCCCTCTCGACAGCATAAAGAGAGAAAAATATTACCCAGTTTTCATTTTTACCAAAGGCACCAAAACAAAATATCCCTAATGATAAAGCTTTTTAAAAGGAGAAAATTGTTCCAAATAGGTCAGCTGCTATGTTGTGGAGAAACCTTTTTCATGGAATCTGATTTAGCACTTAGCAGTGATATATAAAAGATACTCCAGGGCCGGTTGTGGTGGTGCACACCTTTAATCCCAGCACTCTGGTGGCAGAGGCAGGCAGATCTCTGTGTGTTCAAGGCCAGCCTAGTCTACAGAGTGAGTCCAGGACAGCCAGGGCTGTTACACAGAGAAACCCTGTCTTAAAAAGCCAAAAGAAAGAAAAAGCGATAAATTGTTGGGATGGAGATCTAGTTCAGTGGTATAGTGCTTGTTTAACTTACTTAAAGCACCAGGTTAAATCTCTACCAACACAATAACTCATCTACTATTATTCTACTTCCTCACATTAGGAAGTTTTGTACAGTTAGTATTCTCATTTGCTTCTGGTTTTATTAAATGGTTTTAGTTGAAAACTTAAAGGAAGGATAAAAGTGATATAAACAAAGTCAATCTTAAAATATACTGAAGAGCTAGAAATGTATAGCTCAATTGGTAGAGTGCCTATCTTGCATGCCCAGTGCCCTCAGTTTGATCCCTAGCACCACATAAACAGGGCATGGTGGTATATGCCTGTAATCCCAGAATTTAGGAGGTGGACAAGAAGGTCAGAAATTCAAGGTCATTCTTAGCCATATAGTGAGTTCAAAGCCATCCTGGGCTATATGAATCATAGGTTCTCTCCTCCCCCACCATATTTATGTGTGTGTTTATATAAATATATATATATATATTTATATACGTGTATATAAGTATACACATGTGTGCATAGATATTTATATATATTAAGAAGCTTGCATGGAGACTCATCTGTAGTGGAAGTTTAGCTCTTTGTTTTGTTTTTTGAGTCAGGGTTTCTTTGTATAGCCCTGGCTGTCCTGGATTTGCTTTGTAGCCCAGACTGGTCTTGAACTCACAGAGATCTGCCTGCCTCTGCCTCTTGAGTGCTGGGATTAAAGGTGTGAGCCACCATGCCCAGCCAGATATCTTTAGAAACATGGTTGTGTTGAATGAATGTGGTTTTTGTTTTGGTTTCAAGCATGGGACGTGGGGGTGCTTTGTTCACCACTGAAAAACAGACTTGTGAAAGGGGCATGCAAAACACCCTGATAGAAGAGCATGTGTTTTGCCAGTCGGAAACTCATGCAGGGAACATGCTTTCTGCTGTAAAACATCCTTTGATGGATGGACAGAGTCCTTGGAGAGCATGATATCTTGGTCAACAGGAAGTACCTCGTGAGGTGGGCATAAGGCTGACCAATTGGAAAGCATCCTTGTGCAGATTTGGAGGAGGTATAAATGGAGGCCCAGGAAATGCAGGGGGGCTTTTGCTTGGCTTTGCTTCTCATCACATCACTTGTCATCAATGCTTTGCTTCGAAATACTCCAGATACTTTGTTAAATCTTGCTGCTGCTGATTGAGCCCAGGTCAGGCCCTGTTTGAGGCAGAGAGAACTGCTGCTTCTTCAGCTGTCCTTGCCTAGTGCTCCCCAAAACTGCTGCTGGTTTCCTGATTGGCTGTGTTCCCATTACTACTTCTGCCTGTTCTTATGTTTGCTGATTTGGCTGGACTGCTCATGAGTTGCCTCAAGGACCTCTGACTAAAGAGGTCTATCCTCTGTCTCTAATAATATCTTTTCTCCCAAAGCCCAGGTCAGTGGGTTGGAAGGTGTATAGAGATATTAATATAAAAATAAACAGCTTAAAAGTATGCCTTTGGCCGGGCGGTGGTGGCGCACGCCTTTAATCCCAGCACTTGGGAGGCAGAGGCAGGCGGATCTTTGTGAGTTCGAGGCCAGCCTGGTCTACAAAGCGAGTCCAGGACAGCCAGAGATATTCAGAGAAACCCTGTCTCGAAAAACCAAAAAAAACAACAACAAAAAAAAAAAAAAAAAAAAAAGTATGCCTTCACTCGTCATGATGGCTCGGTGGTATAGTACCTGCTCTGCAAAACCACACCACCACCATTTGCTGAATAAACTATAAGTAGGTATAAGAGTTCTTTCTTGCTGGTGATAGTGGCTTAAGCCTTTCATCCCAACACTCATGAGGCAGAGGCAGGCAGATTTCTGAGTTCAAGTCTAGCCTGGTCTACCAAGTGAGTTCCAGGGCAGCCAGAGTTACAGAGGAAACCTGTCTTGAAAAAACAACAACAAAAATAGAGTTCTTTCTTGTCAAACAAAATTATACACCTTATACATATACATACACCTTAAAACTGAGCTCCTTGGCTGCTGCCTTCCCTTGTCACTCCTAGGCCCTCAATATAGCTCTGAAATTTTAGAATTTTAAAAACATTTTTTAGGTCAGGCATGGTGGCACACACCTTTAATCCCAGCACTTGGGAGGCAGAGGCAGGTAGGTCTCTCTGAATTCGAGACAGGGCTGCATAGAGAGATCCTGTCTCAAAAAACAACAAAAACCAAAAACTGACACAGCACTCGGGAGGCAGAGGCAGGTGGATCTCTGTGAGGCCAGCCTGGTCTACAAAGTGAGTACAGGACAGCCAGGACTACACGGAGAAACCCTGTCTCGATAAAAACAAAAAACAAAACAAAACAAGCAAAAAACCTAACTGACTGACTAAATAAATAGCACCTTAAAAGGTTGCTTCACTTATATTATCTTATTGAACTAATTTAGATACTTTGTCAATTATAATATTAATGATCCAAGCAATGGCTCTACAGAAAAGGCTGTTATGGATGATTTCATGTTGCTGATTTAAAGTTGGTAACTTAAGTGTTTTTATTGTTTTTTTTGTTTTGTTTGTTTGTTTGTTTCCCTTCAGGACAGAGTTTCTCTGTATAGCTCTGGCTGTCCTGGAACTTACTCTGTAGACCGGGCTGGCCTTGAACTCACAGTGATGAGATTAAAGGCATATGCCATCACAACTGTCTTTTTTTTTTTTTTTTAGGCAACTTAGTTGTTTTAATTTCAGGTTTAGAAAAGGCTGCTCTTGAGGTACAATTTCTGTACTTTACTCAGTTTGAAAATGTCATTAAATTCACACAGTAACCTCTTCACTACAGGTTATGGCCATTGCACCAACCCATTACATCTGGCAACGGGAGCGGTCTGTGCACCACAGTGGAGCTGTGAGGAACTACAACCGAGATGAGGTTCATCTGCCCCGGGGACCCAGTGCCACACCAGTGGATTGCTCACTGTGCGGTAAAAAAGGGAGATATGTAAGACTGGGACTGTCTTCATCGTCATCCTCATCCAGTGACTCAGTAGAGCTAATGGAAAAACATTCTCAGGAGTTACACAGTTCATTATCAATGGACATGATAGGTGCTCCTTCTCAAGCTAATAACTATTCTCAAGGTATGATTTAATGGTAAAGTAGAATTACACAAATGCATGTTATTTATTTATCTAGTCAGACCCCACAGCCAGGGATGCATAAATTACATAACTGCATTAAATTCATATTGAAAGTTTTCCCATTCGAGTTACCATTTTTATATTCTCTGTCTGTATCTATTTTGTGGTAGCCTACATACACTAAAAGGATCTTACCATATCTTAAACTGAAACTCAAAAAGTCACAAGCTCCAAGTATTAGGGCTTGAAGGGTTTCCATAAAATGTTATTTTATTTAAAAATGTTTTCAAGAAGAAAATAAATTTACTTGTAATAAATGTCCAACTATTGGTTTCTTTTATATACTTTTCTATTTTTAACAAAATTTGACCATATCTCATTTTTATTCAGATCGAAATGCTTACTTAGGACAATGATATATTGATTAGAAAATAATTAACCAGAATACAAACTATACCATAATTTTCAAGTTTTTTTTTTTTTTTGGTTTTTCGAGACAGGGTTTCTCTGTGTAACAGCCTGGCTTTCCTGGACTCACTTTGTAGACCAGGCTGGCCTCGAACTCACAGAGATCTGCCTGCCTCTGCCTCCCCAGTGCTGGGATTAAAGGTGTGCGCCACCACCACCCGGCTCATTTTCTTTTCTAAATTTAAAACAGTCAGGATCCTGTTTACTTCTTACAGATTTCCCTCATTTGAAAAACAGATTTCGCTGATGGCATACAACTCCAGCACTTGGGAGGCAGAGGCAGGTGAATCTCTGAGTTTGAGGCCAGCCTGGTCTACAGAGTGAGTTCTAGGATAGCCAGGGATACAGAGAAATCTTGTCTAGAAAAAAAAAAAAACAGTCACCCCCTCAAAAAAAGAAAGAAAGAAAGAAAAACAAATTTCTTATAGTGCCTTCTAATTGTCTTGGAAAAAATAGAGACCCACATCATTTTAGAATTTTACTGGTTTGAGCCAGGCGTGGTGGCACACACCTTTAATCCCAGCACTTGGGAGGCAGAGGCAGGCAGATCTCTGTGAGTTCAAGGCCAGCCTGGTCTACAAGAGTCCAGGACAGCCAGGGATGTTACACAGAGAAACCCTGTCTTGAAAAACAAAACAAAACCAAACCAAAAAGAATTTTACTTGTTTGTTTTTAACATATTTCTATGAGAAAGATGACTATTGAAGCCTTAATTTACTAAAAGGGTAATTAACCCTAGTTAATTAGTGCTTCTAGTGCTTCTCAACCTTTCTAATGCTGCAATCCTTTAATGCAGTTTCAGATGTTGTGGTGACCCCCCAACCATAAAATTATTTTCGTTGCTACTTTATAACTGTAATTTTGGTACTGTTATGAATAGTAATGTCGATATCTGTGTTTTCCGATGGTCTTTGGCTGTCACGACTCACAGGTTGAGAACCACTGCTCTAATTCCTTAACGGTAGTGCGTAGTTCCTGTTCCTTTCTTAGGACACAGAATTTGTTTAACAAATGTTACTGGCAGTATAGTTTCTTGCCTTTTTTTTTTTTTTGGTTTTTCGAGACAGAGTTTCTCTGTGTAACAGCTCTGGCTGTCCTGGACTCACTTTGTAGACAAGGCCTGCCTCTCCCTCCCAAGTGCTGGGATTAAAGGCGTGCACCACCACGCCGGGAAGTTTTTGTTTTTTAACATCTCCAAACACACTTTTTGTTGTCATAATAATATTTGACAATAAATAGGGCTGATCATAAGAATTTGTCATCCTTCTATCTTCCAGGCTCAGAACAATAATGTTTATTGGATACCTAAATGTTCCAGGCAATATAGAAAGCTCTTTTCATTCATAATACACTTAATATTCACTACCACTGAAGATTAAGTGTTGTTACCTCCACTTGGCAATAAGGAAATAGAGGCTTATGTTAACTTGCCCGAGGTTGGTAGAGTAATATGAGTCCCAGTCTTGTGACTGGAGCCTGAATTCTTACTTATTATGCTCCATTAGCCTTTGATAAAATCCTGCTTTTAGCTTTTAAAAAGATTGCTAAAGGAGTGGTGGAAATATCAAGAAACAAGTTCCTTCTGAAATGCTTGTGGAATGAGTTGGGAGCAAATTCTATTAATTTGAACAGGTATCTACAGAAAGCAGAAGAGAAACCATTATGTTTCATTTAGACCAGCCTCTGCAGGTACCACTGGCGTGTACTCTAAATTCTAGGTCTTACGTCTCAATGGGAAACTGTGGCGCAGGCAGGAAGTAAGGTGCTTTGCCAGTCAGTGGACTGAAAAAGCTGGGAGCAGGGGATGCATCAGTGGGTAAAGGGCTTGCTGCTAAGCTTCATGATCTGAGTTCAGTTCTCGATGGAAGGCAAGATCTCCCTCACATTGCCCTCTGACCTCCACATGAACTCTATTGCGCAGGAAACACACATATACAGGGAAAAAGAGACAGAAAGAAAGGAGGGAGAGAGGGAGAGACAGGAAAAGGAGAGAGAAAGGAAGCAAGAAAGGAAGAAATGATAAATGTAATTTAAAAAAAATTTAAAATGGTGAGGCACGCAGATCTCTGAGTTGGAGACCAGTGTTTCAGGACAACCAGAGCTACAAAGTGAGACCTTGTCTCGAAAAATTTTTTTCTTCCTATAAAGGAAGAAAATCTTTTTTTCTCTTTTTTTATACTTTATTTTTTTATTTCTTCAAGTTACATCTCAGTCACAATCCCTTCCCTACTCCCCCCTCCTGTCCTACCCTTCCACCCTTTTCCTAACAGCTCCCCCTTTCCTATAAATCCTAAATTGAGAATTTCATCAATAAGCAAAGTAACAGCAGTCTTTTCTACACTCCCCTACGTCAGTACCCTACTTTTGTTCATAATCCCTCAAAGTCTCGCTTTAATTTTTGTCTTTTTCAAGACAAGGTTTCCTAGTAACTCTGGCTGTCTTGGACTGGATTCACTTTGTAGAGTATGATGGCCTTGAACTCACAGAGATCCACCTGGCTCTGCCTCCCAAGTGCTGGGATTAAAGGTGTGTACTACCACTGGCTGGAGGAAGGAATAAATGTTTACCCAACAGTTTTATTGTGAATCTTAAGGTTAACTCTAAAAGCCTTTGATAATGTCAGCAAACAACATAAAGAAAAAACATTGCTAGGTATGGTGTCAATGTCTTGTAACCCCAGCACTCAGGAGGCTGAGGTAGGAGGATTACAAGATGGAACCCTCTTTAGGCTACACAATGATTTCCTATTTGAAAAAGAGCAGGGCTGGACAGTGTGGGGGGGGGCATGAACAGGAGAGATGTCTCAATGGTTATAAGCACTTCCCACTCTTTCAGAGAACCCCAGTTAGATTCCCAGCACCCACTTGTGGCTCACAACTGAAGGGGCTGGTAGATTAATATAAGTTAGATTTAGTGAATAT
>CAJQZJ010030515.1:0-16757 GCA_907164525.1 Lophiomys imhausi | reverse complement strand
GGGGGGGGGGGGGGGGGGGGGGGGGGGAGCACCATAGAGTTGGTGGTGTTATGTATTCTGGAGTCATATGGAGCGGGGTGGTGTGGGTGCATACTCTTGGTCCCACTATTCAAGAAGAGTACACCCTTGGTCCCAGCTCCCAGCACACTGGAGACAGAAACGGGCAGATCCCGGAGCTCAGGGTCAGCCTGATGCAGGGCAAACTCTAAATAGAGAAAGACTTCGATCCAGGAGTGGTGGAACACATCTTTGATCCCTTCAGATGGGAAACACAGGTCTCTGATCCCAATAATTAGAGTTCAGAGACACACACATGGGATTTGGAGGGACCTAGGTTTGGAGGCTACTTACAAAAGGCCTTCTCGATGCAGGCAGATTGTCCTTTGGGATCTCAAAATATATACACTAGAGCTGGTTTAGCTCCAAGGTGACAGAATGATTTCTTCTTTAACCCGGATTGAAAGATAACGCTTTGTATGTTGTCAGAAGGCCAAATTTGCTTCAGGAGAAGTACTACCTAGCTCCCCCCCCCAAAAAAAAAAGAGGGCAATTGTCCTAGGGTTGGGATTGGGGCAGGGCTCTGTTCTTATTGTTCCAGGAGAATCGAAGTGTCCATTAGGGGAGCCCGGGGACGGCTGGACAGCGGAAACCTCAGCAGAGAGCAGAATCAGGCACCAAGGAGGACGAGTGACCCAGTTGATTCTGCCTGGCAGACTTCCTCAATAGCTGTCTCCATCGGGGGCCTGCAACCACCACGGCAATCCAATGTCGCTGGGACCGCTCAGCTCTACACAATGCCCCGGCAGGAACCTCAGTGAAGCCTGCAAGATCAGCTTCTGCCTACAAACCCCTTAGGTCATCTAAACAGCTGAGAACAGAAGGACTGAACATAAAAGGAGTGTACTAACATTTTCAACCATTTTTTCCATTTGGGTTCGGGCCCCAAACAGGTCTACTACTACCCAAATCAGCAGGAAGTCACTTTAAGAGAGTGACGTCCCATGCCCACAGGGTGGGGAAGGTGTTTCTCCGCCCTTCTTTTTGGTTATTTGAAGGATAACTGAAAACTCCGATATTTAGGGGAAGAGATTACAAGCTGATAAATGGTCCTGTTTAATGGGTTTTGGAGGTTAGCCCCAGGGACTTCCTACTTTTCCTTTTCTGTATCCTTCTTCCTCTCCTATGTAGGAGTGCATAGGATTGAGAAAAATGAGACATAGACATAGCACAGGAAGGTCCAAGAAGAAGGGGCAGATTATTGAATATGCCCTCATACCTTTGTATATTGATACAAAATTAGTAGTTTATTTGGCTAAAGTGGTATTGACCATTGTTTATTGTGCAAAAATAAGATTGTATTGGATTACATCGGTATTGATCTTTGTATATTGATACAAAATTAAGATTATATTTGACCACAATGGTATTGACCCTTGTATAGGGACGTAATATTAAGATTGTATTGGGCTACATAGGCATTGATCTTTGTATATTGATACATAATTAAGAGTATATTTAACCACAATTGAATAGATCTTTGTATATTGATACAAATTTAAAGGTAACGCTTCCTAATGGTATCATACCTAGAGATACTTAAAAATAAAATGTGAAGCTCTGACCTCTTGATACCAACCGTCTAAAATGGTCTAGGACAGTTAAGTAAAACAAACTCCTAGTCATGCAAACATGTCACTTTGTTAGCTACTATGACAGTCTATCACAGATATTCTCTAAACTACCCAGTAATCAAGTTGCTAAGAGACAAGCAACATTTGCTTATCTAAATACAAGAGATGGATAGGGCATCTTCAAAAACCCCAAGAGATCTGCAGAATATGGCATTCAAAGATGTTATCTTAAATCAAGATTTTTTTTTGATATCGAGACATATCAGCGCCTGACAGCACCCCCTATTCTACTCTAAGTAGAAGATAAGCATCAAAGAACCTCCACTGTAAGATGGTTGAATTAGTGGCAAGCCTATCTCTTGGCATGAAAAAACCCCTTGCACCAACTGTAGACAGACTTCTGTCCAAAAAGGACAAAACTTGGTAGCAGGGAAGTCGACAGCCTAACTCTGCCAAGACAGGGTAGGTAAGTCCTTCATAATCCCTGCTCTACAACAAATGTCTGTCATAGAAACAGGACCCAAAGGCTAGAGACTGATGCAGGAATGTATGGAGAGAAAATGGGAACTGTCCAGGCAGTCATTGGTATGTCCTTTCTTAGTTTTGGAAGCTGCAGGCCCTGCACTTCTTATATAAGCAAATATATTTATCCCTCTCAGGTCTCTGAGGTGGTTGAAGAATAGACAGCTAGAGTCTCATAGTTAAATTTTGAGTTGTTTAGGAATCAAGAGGGTGTTATAGATCTAAGAAGATACTCTTAAAAGTGTGTTGCAAGTTAGTATGAATGTTGAGTCACATATAGACCTTTAAACTCAAGGAGATGGTTAGATAGTAGAATGTTAAAGTCAGGGGCCAAATATGTATAAACTGGACATTGGGAAGGTATACTGGGCCATTTAACTCTCATAAATGTGGCATATTTATATCTGTTGTTTTGTATAATACTTACTGTAATAAGAGAAGGAACCATCTGTTGGACTGAAAGGGGAAACTTCTGGGGGGAAGAGGGTGGAAGGGTGGGATATGAAGGGGGAATAGGGAGGGGTTTGTTACTGAGATGTAACTTGAAGAAAAAAAAATAAAGTATTTAAAAAAAAAAGTTACCGAACTTTTAAATTATTATTTAACACTTATTTATTTATTACTAAATTCACTTATAACAAACACCAACAATTTCTTATCTATTAATCCTATAAATTCCTACAACCCCTTTAACCTATCCACTAAACCTATTGATAATTATAACAACTACTTTCATATCCTTTTAGAATGATACAGTCTCTGGGGCAGGTCCTCAGTCGTCAGGAACACACAGTCTTTGTTGTAGATTCTGTAACGCACTTAGCAGTCCTTTTTCTGGATCTCTCAGATGCAGGCTCATCAGGGTAAGTTGGTTATTGCAGTCTCACCTTAAATAAGGCTTCATGCTTTCTTCTCTGTGGGAGACCCCAGCCGTCTGCAGGCCAACTTACTTCTTTTGAATCAGGAACTCAGCTGCTCTGCCTCAGTCCTTAAAGCCAGGCACAGTTTCCCCTAGGCCACTGATCGGACAGATCAAACCCCTCCAGGCAAAAGCTGAGCCACAGGGTCCAGTCCTTGGCCTTTTGGTGTCTTGCTCAGGCTTTCTTTGCTCACCGGCTTCTTTCTGCTTCAGGGAGAGAGCTGGCCATCAATGGCCAGCCCTTTTTTCATCAGGACTCTTGGAGCTCTCTAGCATCAGGGGCCTCTTCCTCCTCTGGGCTCCATGCACTGTCCTTAAATAGGAGGAACTCTGTTTCAGCTCAATTTGGGCTCCGCCCACTTAGCAGCAGAAAACAATGTCAGGCCAGATACTTTGTTTCTTCAAGTCTATTGAGTCTTTCCTGTTTTTCCTGACTTCAACCTTGTTTTTCAGTCTATTAAGTCTTTCCTGTTTTTAGTCCACATGCTGATAATGCTCTTCAGGCCCCGAATTAAGAGACAGTATCAGAAATTCCTATATATTTTCTAAATCTAATTTATCTAACCCCTACAGATTAATGCAACCCCATTTTCTAGGATACAGTCTGCTATACAGGATCTCTGCTTACTGTTTTCTGTGGAGGATCTACCTGCAATCCTAAAGCCTGAAACAATAAAACTAAACTTTAAACAAATCCTTCAGTTTTTATTGAAAATTGTTTTTTGAATTCAGGAGATAAGAACTTAGGAGTATTGATTCAATAAGAATTGTGTGTTACAGTGGGCTTCTAGGACTCTTATTGCTGAGTCAATGCTTTCTTTGTTGCAGCCATGGATCCTTACTTTTCTTGTATTCCCTGGAAGATTTCCTCTCAACACCTAAATTACAGATGACATTTTGTTGTCTAACCTATGTTAAGGAGGGAATGAAGCCCTGCGAAAGTGAAGTCCTGAAGGTATGTGTATTTTGAAGTGGGTGTGGTCATGTTGAAGATGCCCCAGGCCTCAGAAACAACACCAAAAACTCTGAATAAAGACGGCAGCATCTCATCAGTCTACATGAAACTTGTTTAGTTTAACTCAGTATTAGAAAATCTTCCCTAATAAGTACAATTTCTGAGATTGTTGTGGAAAAGCCTTGCCTGTTTCAAAGAGCCTGAGTGATAGGTTCACAGCACTCTCATATCTCACTGTCATATCCAGCATATCTGCCTGGATAACAAGATAGCAATGCACTGCACTCGGTTGAAACTTTATTTTAAGTATTTTCATTGCTTATGTCATACGGTGCAACTGTGGAGGGTTAGAAATAAGACTACTCTCTAGCCTGCAGATAATTGTTATTTCTCATGTGATATTTTCTAACTTTTAAATGTTTTTCAGTTCCAACAATTTGTTGTGATAAAATACCCTGACAAAAAGCAACTTAGGGAGGAGATGGCTTCTTTTAGCTCACAATTCCAGGAAGCAGTCTATCACAGGGAAGTCAAGTGAACAGGACCATAAATAAATCAGCTTGTTATATCACATACACAGCAAAGACCAGAGAGGAATCTATCGATGCCTTCTGCTTGCCCACCTGTTTGTATTCATCTCAACTTCTCCATACTTATCTGGTTAGTTTAGGACCCCAGCCGAAGAAATAGCACTGCCTATGATTTGCTCGTTCTTGTTATGTCACTTAACTTAATGAGGACAATCCTTCAGTCACTTCCACAAGCCAACAGAATGAAGACAACATCTCAGTGACTTTCTTCTAAGGTAATTCTAGGACAAACTGACAAAGATAAACATCATATCCATCAATTAATTTCAGTTCTCAAACCAGAATATATAACATGTAACTGAAGAATTTTATTTAAAATAGAATATGCTATGCGGTATTTTTATTTCTGATTTATTTTTATATGTATATACTCTATTATTTACAAAAAATCCATATACTGAGTAATATTACTCTGTCCTCTATTTAAATCTTTGTCTCTTCAATTTTATAATCCTCTTAAGAAATGTTACCTGCACCAATTTTCATAACAATTTTTTTTACTCTTTGATTCAGTTTATATCTGTAAATTCTTTGTTGGTTTTGGTTGCTAACTATACAAAATCCAAATTTTATTTCATTTCAGTTGTATTTTCATCACAAGTAGATCTCAGCTCAAGTTACTTTAACGTTCTATATTTACTAAGTGCAACACTGTAAGGGATAATTATACTTTATTTCATGTTTTCTTTAAAAAGTATCATATGCATATGTGTACACAATTATAAAATATATAAAAACAATCTACTGAGTCCAATTTTGGTTGTTTGTATATGCACAGTTTCAAGACTGGCTACTCTTTCTTTAAAAAAATTTCATTTAATTTTCTTCTGTAGTGTCAGTCTTTAAATACTACAGGACTTTTCAGTGTACTCATGTTTATATTAGTATTTTACTGAAATATATTGAATCTGAGTGTTTTCCTATAAACAATGTAGCATTTCCTCTGAATACTTGTTTTATGTCTTTAGAAAGATGCATTGTGATATTGCCTATCAGTTTTACTGGTGTATATTAGTGGGAATGATGTTGTTCAATTCTCATTAAAAGGAACCTACATATCTTGATTAGTATAAAAAAAAAAGTTTTTCTCTTCAAATTTTGTTATAGTTTGTATCCTAGGTAGATATCTTTGATTGTGAATGTTTTTCATTTCATTTCACATCTCAGCACAATGCCATGTAAGCTACTGCTATAAGTGACCTTCTCTCTTTCTGTTTTTATTGACTTAAGATATAAAAAAGAAAAACAGCAGTTTATACCTTAAATTTATAAAGAAATCATTATTATTTTTAATGTTTGACAATACAGAATATTATAACACTGAGGATTGGAAACATTTACCTCAAGGAAAACCTAAGCAAAATTGGATTAACACATTTATTGGTTTGTGCATAAAAATGGAAGATAATGGGATATACATACTTCCCATTACTACATATTCATGTAAATATAATTAAGCTCTTATTTAGAAATGAGTAGCAATACATTTGTGTCTTCCCTTTGGGTTTTAACTCAGTGCTGATGCTGTGAACCATATGTACATATTTATAAATAGCAAACAGTGACTTGCTTTGCAGAAACGCCATAATCTTAAGCATAATTTTTATTAGTTCAGGCTCATTATCCTAATGATATCAAAAAGAACAGTATTCTTACTAGAACACTACATACTGTTAAAAAAATTTAAGAACTGTTGTATTGGATGAGAATGTGACTTCATTGTCCCTCACAATCAAACACACACACACACACACACACACACACACACACACACACATAGAATGAATTTAATTCTTTTAATTTACTATCTAGTTTATTGTATGTAATGCATGAATGGCTGTATTTCAAATACTCATGAAAATAATTAAATATCACTATTATCAGAAGACTGGGTCTGCTTGACATTATCTATATTTTGGTTTGAAAGAAAAATTATGTACATTAAACTAATTAAGATAAAAACATTTAGTCAGACATGGGTTAATGGTCCTGTGATAGAAGCTCTTGTGACACAGAGGAGGGGGTGAAATCTTATTCCATCTTTCACTGTATAGGAATATCATCTCAAAGTGAATGGGTAGGGGTGAAGCACAGAAGAAAAATGAAGGCATATGATTTAATCAATTTTTAAAATGTGTGATTTAATAAAAAAACTATGCACAATTATTATCATAGTTTGGGCCAAAGGTTTTTGCAAGCACTGGAGACATATGCAATATTCATGCATATTATTGATTGTTGCTAATCCTCTGCTGTTTTCTCCAACCATTCATGGAAACACTAATGAAAAATTCATGAACCTAGACTGCTCATTCCTATACAACTGGGGGTATAAATGTGTGAAATTTATTTGATTTATAATGCCATTTAGCTCTGACTTTTCCTTACTAATTTTTAATCTTGATTTACTAGTAGTGGTGTTGTATTGAAACCACCTAGAATTATTATGTTGATGTCAATCTGTGCATCCAGATATATGGTAATGCATATATGTTTGGAATTCTGATTGTCTCTCTTAAAAATGCATTTGTCTGTTCTATGTTCATGAATGTTTTGTATCCAGGTGTGTATGTGTAGATAGTATATACTGAGTACCATTTGAGGTAAGAATAGTATAAAGATCACTTAGAAATAGAGACACAGATAGATGTCAACCACCATGTGGGTTCAGGGAACTGAATCCAGGTCCTGAACAAGAGGAGTGCTTGCTTTTAGCTACTGAGCCTTCTCTTCACCCAATATTCTTTCTTCAACAATTTCATTTGCATTTTTATCCAAGTAGCAACACCATCCATCCCATCCAATGCCTCCCTTATTCTGCCCAACTTTCTTTCCCTCAAAATTTCATGTACAGTTTATTATTTTAGACTCAGTGAATCTTCCTAATGTGACCTGTATGTGGAAATGTATAGGAACATATGCTGTAAAATGGGAAGCCAATATGTGTTGAGGGAAGGTCTAATATAATTGCTTCTGATAGGTTGAATTCAATGCTGAGGTCTGGTTTCCTTCTCTTCTGAGGCATTCTCTTAATTGGTTAATAAAAGTCGCTTAAGACCAATTAGCTGGGCAGAAAGGGTATAGGAAGGCAGGACTTCCTGAGATTAGAACAGGAACCATGAGCACACACAGAGAATCGGCCCCTTTCTGTTAAGAGACACAGAAGGAGACAGATGTCTTGAGAACACTGGAAGGTAATTGCAGGCACATGGTAGTTTGGGATTAGGTAATCTGGGTTAATTTAGAGTAGCTAATTGAGAGTCTGCCCAGCTAAGGGCTATGTTTAGAACATTAAATGGTCTTGGTGTATTTAATTATTAGGGAAAGGACTGTGGTGGCTTATAGGCCTTCAGTCCAAGCAGTCCCTGGCCATCCAACTTCCAGACTCCCAGACTCCCTTCGAACCCAGGCGAAGCTCCCGCCAAGATGCTGGTAATTCTACTGGCCTAATATAAAAATTTATATTAATTAACAGAGTTTAGGTTACAGGTGGTATAGGCCACCCTTGGTCCCAGGGCTCTTTCCCCAGGATAAATAAGGCAATTGGTTAAGGAAAGCTGGTCAGGCAGCCCGCTCCTCTGCCAAGCCGGCTGCTCTGCCAGCTTAATCCTACAGTTTATACTTACTAATAACTACAATAATTAATTAATTTGCAGTTTCAAACATGTGTTGAGTAACCAAAGGAAACTAACTGTCCATACTCCTGAAGCCACCAATTCCTAGTATCTCCTCAACGAGGGATAGATATTCATGACCCTCTCCTTCATTCATCATTGGGTTTTGCATGTAGTCTGAGACACTTTGAATTCATGTACTCAATGGTGTTATTATGTTCAAGAAATATAGTTTGATACAGACATATATGATACATTGACTCATAATATCTTTCTGTTATATACAGATGATTTGTGACCCTGGTGATATAGGTAGCAATACAGCTGTCCTATTTAGAGATGAGCATTCTAAAATCTTTTTATTTTCCACATATTTTAAGATTGAATCTATTCAGTAATAACTATGTATCACATAGAAAAAGATTTTTGATGAGAGTTGAAAGATGAATTACCCTATGAGTCTAGTGCAATTGTCTCCATTTACTAGAATAATAGTATGGGGTTCTTCACTAGAACTTATGACATATTCAAACAAGTTTTAGGCCCAATTAATTGTACCATCACAATGCCCATCTTTTGTAGTCAAATTTAAACAAAAAAAAAATGAAAACAAATCATGGTGTTTATGTGCGGAAAGGGCATCGTTTTAGTCAACTGTGTGAGACCATCATTATCATACTAATTAGTATATCCTGACAGATCAAATTGTCACAGCAACTCTCTGGGTATACAGCACAATAAGTCAGTTCATTATTTTTCTCCCACAATAGCTTGCATAGTATCTTACAGCATGATTTCTCCAAGTGGTACAACTTAAATATTTGGTGTCTTCAGCAATAGGTTTTTAACATAAGCGTTTGGAGAGAAACCAGGAATAGTGGTGATAACCTACAATATTTGGGTTTCAACTCATCAACAACTCAGAAATAGGTTTTCCGTACTGTGTACAGGGTCTTAATTTGATACTGTATGTAATAAAGAGGCAACTGATTCTTTTTTAGAGGGTTTTACTCCATTTAATTTACATACATTTTTATGTGTATACTTTGTAAGATTCAACAGTGCTAGGTTTACATGGGGGCATTTTCAAAGCCCTTTAGTGTTCATTATATGTCCCATACTCTCTTTTCCACCCTGTTTTCATCAACAAAAACACATTTAACCCTTTCTGTCCCATTATTACAGTTTCTTCTTCTATACCACCTATATTCTAACCCCTTTTCCTTGAAATTTCCCCATTGATACTTAGCATTTTCCTGATTTTTATTGCTACACCAATTTAAAAACAGGTAAAAATTCAAATCTAGCATCCATACATTAGAAAGAACACTCATGTTTAACCTTTGGACCTGTGTTTCCTTCCTTTTTTAAATGTTTACTTTCAACTATACCTACTTTTTTTTAATTTTCCAATTTTCTTTTGGTTTAGTGTTGAATAATATTTCATTATGTATGTGGACAATATTTCAGTATCAATTCATTACTTGATGGGTATTTGCCCTTCTTCCCTTGTATGGCTATCATGAGTAGAGAGCCAATGATATTGATGAACAAGTATTAACACAATCTGTGACTTAAGATATAATACCTGTGAGGAATATGACCCAGGGTGGGTAGTATCTTAGATCTATATATACATCTTTGAGGAACTTCCACACTGATTTTTATAGTGGTTATATCAGTTTGGTCTCACACAGTTGACTAAAATGATGACTTTTCCGCACATAAACACCATGATTTGTTTTAATTTTTTTATCTCATCTACTTAAACTATGGTAAGAAGAAATCTCAAAGTAGTTTTAATTTATATTTACCTAATGGCTTGGAATATTGAATTAATGTTTTCTAAGGAATTTCTTGGTTTGAGAACGATAAGTCAATTTCCATGCCCTAATTTTTAATTGGGTTGTTTGTCTTCTTGGATATATATACATATGTATTTTCTAGATACCAACATTCTGTCTGATGTACATCTAGTACAGATTTCTATCCACTCTCTAAACTGACACTTCATTGAATGATTTTGGCTTTGATACGAAGAAGTTGATCAGCTATTGAAAATGCTGCCATTATTCCAATATGTATGTCTTGATTTTATATATTTATTAATTCTTTGAGAATTTCATATAATTTATATAGATTATATTCAAACTCACTCTCTAACTCTTTCCAGATATATCCCCACTATTCTACCCCATCTCTAATTTCTTTTTTTTAAATAATTTATTTTTTATTTCTTCAAGTTACATCTCAGTCACAATCCCTTCCCTACTCCCCCCACTCCTGTCCCAACTTTCCACCCTCTTCCCCCTCAACAACCCCATCTTCTAAACTTTTTTTTTTTTTAGTTTATGGTAGATCTTTTCCCCCCAACAGCTCCCCCTTTCAGTCCAACAAATGGTTCTTTCTCTTATAACAATAAATACAATACAAAACAACAGAAATAAATAGGACACAATTATGGGAGTTATATGGCTTAGCATACATTACCAATGTCCAGACTATATGTATTTGGCCCCTGATTTAACATTCTACTATCTAACCATCTCCATGAGTTTAAAGTTCTATATCTAACTCAGCTTTCATACTAACTTGCATCACAATTTTAAAAACATCTTCTTAGACCCAGAACACCCTCTTGATTCCTAAACAACTCAAAATTTAACTATGAGACACTTGCTATCTATTCTTCAACTACCTCAGAGACCTGAGAGGGATAAATATATCTGATTACATAGGAAGTGCAGGGACCGCAGCTTCCAAAACTAAGAAATGACATACCAGTGGCTGCCTGGACAGTTAACATTCTCTCTCCATATATTACAGCAACAATCTTCAGCCGTTTGGTCCCGTTTCTCTGACAGACATTGGCTGTAGAGCAGGAATTATGAAGGACTCACCTACCCTTTCTTGGCAGAGCAAGGCTGTCGACTTACCTGCTTCCAAGTTTTGTCCTTTTTGGACAGCAGTCTGTCTACATTTGAAGCAAGGGTTTTTTTTTTTTTTTTTGCCAAGAGATAGGCTTGCCACTAATTCAACCATCTCACACTAGAGATTCTTCGATGCTCATCTTCTACTTGGAGTAGAATAGGGGGTGCTGTCAGGAGCTGACATGTCTCGATATCAAAAACATCTTAATTTAAGAAAACATCTTTGCCAGGCGTGGTGGCGCACGCCTTTAATCCCAGCACTCGGTTGGCAGAGGCAGACGGATCTCTGTGAGTTCAAGGCCAGCCTTGTCTAAAAAGCAAGTCCAGGACAGCTAAAGGATATATAGAGAAACTCTGTCTCAAAAAAAAAAAAAAAAAAAAGAAAGAAAGAAAGAAAGAAAGAAAGAAAGAAAGAAAGAAAGAAAGAAAGAAAACATCTTTGAATGCCATATTCTGCAGATCTCTTGGGGTTTTTGAAGACACCCTATCTATGTCTTGTATTTACATAAGCAAATATTGATTGTCTCTTAACAACTTGGTTTCTGAGTAGCTTAGAGAATAACTGTGATAGAGTGTCATAGTAACTAACAAAATGACATGCTTGCATGACTATGAGTTTGCATTTCTTAATTATCCTAAACAGTTTAAGACGGTTGATATCAAGAGGCCAGAGCTTCACATTTCATTTTTAAGCATTACTAGGTACAATACCTTTAAGAAGCGTTACCCTTAATTTTGTATCAATATACAAAGATCAATACCTATGTAGCCCAATACAATCTTAATTTTGCATCAATATACAAGGGACAATACCATTGTGGCCAAATATAATCTTAATTTTGTATCAATATGCAAAGATCAATACCGATGTAGTCCAATACAATCTTAATTTTGCATTAATATACAATGATCAATACCAGTTTAGCCAAATATAATATTAATTTTGTATCAATATACAAAGGTATAAGGGCATCTTCAATAATCTGTACTTTTTTCATGAACTTTCCTATACTATGTCTATGTCCCATTTTTTCTCATGTCTATTCACTCCTACATAGGAGAGAAAGAAGGATAGAGAAAAGAAAAAGATAGAAGACCCTGGGTCTAACCTCCAAAACCCATTTAACAAGACCATTTAACAGCTTGTAGTCTCTTCCCCTAAATAACAAAATTTTCTGTTATCCATCATATAACCAAAGGTGGGGGGGGGGCACCTTCCCCACCTTCTGGGGATGGGACGTTGCTCTTTTAAAATGACTTCCTGCTGATTTGGGATGTAGTAATCCTGTTTGGGGCCTAAATAAGAATGGAAAAATGGTTAAAAATATTAATAGAATCATTTAATGTTCAGCCCTTTTGTGCTCAGCTGTCCTAAGAATTTTGTAGACAGAAGCTGATCTTCAGGGCTTTACTGAAGCTCTGGCTGAACCAGTCTGTGGAGCTGAACGATCTTAGTGATTTTGAGATGTTGTGGTTGTAGACTTTTGAGGAAACAGCTATTGAGGAAGTCTGCAAGGCTGGATCGTCTGGGCCACTCATCTTCTTTGGTATCTGATCTGTTTTCTGCTGAGGTTTCCATTGTCCAGTTGTCCTTGGATTCCTTGAATGGATGCTTTAAATCTCCTGGAAAGATAAGAACAGAGCCCTGCCCTAATCCTAGCACTGGGGAAATTACCTTTTTTTGGGAGGAGGTCAGGTAATATTTCTCCTGAAGCAAATTTGTTTTTTGACAATATGTAAAGTATTATCTTTCAATCTGGATTAAAGAAGAAATTATTTTGTTATTTTGGAGCTAAAGAACACCTTTAGTGTGTATATTTTGAGATCTCAAAGGACAATTTGTTTGCATTGAGCATGCCTTTTGTAAGTAGCTTTTATACTTAAATCTTTCCAAATCCTATGTGCCTGTCTCTGCATTCTAAGTATTGGGATCAAAGACCTGCGGATCCCAACTGAAGGGGTTAAAGATGTACTCCACCACCCCTGGATCGAAGTTTTTCTCTATTTAGAGCTTGTTTTGTATCAGGCTGACCTTCATATCTGAGATCTGCCTGCTTCTGTCTCTAGTGATTAAGGGTGTATTTTTCTCAAATGATGGGATTAAGGGTGTGTACCATCACCACCCTGTTCCTTGTAACTCTAGAATTTATAAGACAACTAACTTTATAGTGCTCCTCCCAACTCTTCTGTAGTTAAAGGCATGGGGTAACATGATACATTTCATGTATTTTACCTTAGCTCTAAGTTTTTTCGACCCTTGGAGGTTTAAAAAACCAGGTTGACAGCTGTAACCTTTAATTAATTTACAGTATTTTAGAACTGTTACCTGTTTTTTAAATAAATTAATTAATTTATTTGTTGCTTCAGGTTACATCTCCAACATATTGCCCTCTTTCCCCCCTTCCCAGCACCACCCTCCCATCCTCTGCCCCCTAACCCTTCCCTATTGCTCCTCTGGAGTGGAGTCTCCCTACATAACAGTCCCTCGCCCCAGTTCAGAAGTTATATGAGTACCAAGAGCCTCTTCATACACTGGGTGCCTACATGGCTTTACCACCAGTGAAAAGTGTCTCATTGCTAGGAAGGGAAAACTAAAAAAACAGACCAACAAACAAATAAACAAACAAAAACAAACAACAACAGAAAAAAAATCTATGTCCATGTTCCCTTTGGTCTGTTGCTTGTAGTACAGATATCCTGTACTATATAGCTAAAATCCTACTATAAGTAAATAGATGCCATGTGCATCCTCTGAGTCTGGATTAGCTCACTCAGGATGAGCTTCTCTAGTTTCATCCATTTGGCTGCTAATTGTGGGATTTCATTGTTTCTGATAGCTGAGTAATATTCCATTGTGTAGATGTCCCACAGCTTTTTAATCCATTCTTCAATTGAGGGATATCTGGGTTGTTTCCAGTTGCTAGCTATTACAAATAAGGCTACTATGAACATAGATGAGGAGACTTCCTTATGATTCCTTGAGGAGTCATTTGGATGTATACCCAGAAGTGGTATGGCTGGGTCCTGAGGCAGAGCTATTCCAAGATTTCTATGATATCGCCATACTGACCTCCATAGTGGTTGCACAAGCCTGCACTCCCACCAGCAATGGAGGAGAGTTCCCCTTTCTTCACACCCTCGCCAGCATGTGCTGTCATTTGAGCTTTTGATCTTAGCCATTCTGTCAGGTGTGAGATGGAATCTTAGAGTGACTTGAGTTTCATTTCTTTGATGATTAAGGATGTTGAGCATTTCTTCAGGTGTCTCTCAGGCATTAGGGATTCCTCCTTTGTGAATTCTCTATTTACCACCATCCCCCATTTTTTGATTGGATTATTTGGTTTCTTGGCATTTAATTTCTTGAGATCTTTGTAAACTTTGGATATTAGCCCTCTGTCAGATATGGGGTTGGTGAAGATTTGTTACCAATCTGTAGGTTGCCATTTTGTGCGAATGACCATATATTTTGCCTTACAGAAGCTTTTCAGTTTCATGAGGTCTCATTTATTGATTGTTGGTCTCAGGTCCTGAGCTGTTGGTGTTCTGTTCAGGAAGTTTTCACCTGTGCCAATAGTTTGAGGGTTTTTCCTACTTTTTCTTCTAGTAGATTTAGTGTGACCGGTCTTATGTTAAGGTCTTAGTCCACTTGGATTTAAGTTTTATACAAGGTGATATGTATCGGTCTAATTTAATTCTTTTGCAAGTGGACATCCAGTTGGACCAGCACCATTTGTTTAAGATGCTGTCCCTTTTCCATTTTGCAGTTTTGGCTTCTTTGTTAAAAATTAGGTGGCCATAGGTGTGTGGGTCTATTTCTAAGTCTTTAATTCAATTCCATTGATCTACTGGTCTGTTTCTATAACTGTACCATGCTGTTTTTACTACTATTGCTCTGTAGTACAGCTTGAAATCTAGGATGGTGATACCTCCAGATGATTTTTTATTGTACAGGATTGATTTAGCTATTCGGATTTTTGTTGTTCCATATGAAATTGAGAATAGCTCTTTCCAGGTCTATAAATAATTGTGTTGGTATTTTGATAGGAATTGCATTGAACCTATATATTGCTTTTGGTAGGATGGCCATTTTCATTAGGTTGATCCTACCTATCCATGAGCATGGGAGGTCTTTCCATTTCTTTCTTCAGGGCCTTGAAGTTCTTATTGTACAGGTACTTTAATTGCTTGGTTAGAGTTACTCCCAGGTATTTTATTTTGTTTGTGGCTATTGTGAAGGGGGTTGTTTCCCTAATTTCTTTCTCAGACCATTTGTTTTTTGTATATAGAAGGGCTTCTGATTTTTTTTTTGAGTTAATTTTATATCCAGCCACCTTGCTGAAGGTGTTTATCAGCTGTAAGAGTTCTCTGGTGGAATTTTGGGATTGCTTATTTATACTATCATATCATCTGCAAATAGGGATAATTTGTCTTCCTCTTTTCCAATTTGTATTCCCTTGATCTCTTTTAGTTGTCTTATTGCTCGAGCAAGAATTTCAAGTACTATATTGAAGAGATATGGTGAAAGTGGGCATCCTTGTCTTGTCCCTGAGTTTAGAGGAAATGCTTCAAGTTTCTCTCCATTTAATTTGTTGTTGGAAACTGGCTTGCTGTACATTGCCTTTATTATTTCTAAGTAAGGTCCTTGTATGTCTGTTCTCTCCAGAACTTTTAGAATGAAGCGGTACTGGATTTTGTCAAATGCTTTTTCTGCATCTAGCAAGATTATCATGTGGTTTTTCTCTTTCATCTTGTTTATATGGTGAATTACATTGATAGACCTTCGTATGTTGAACCATCCCTGTATTCCTGGGATGAAGCCTACTTGATCATGGTGTATGATACTTTTGATGTGTTCTTGAATTCGGTTTGCTAGTATTTTATTAAGTATTTTTGCATCTATGTTTATGAGGGAGATTGGTCTGAAGTTCTCTTTCTTTGTTGGGTCTTTGTGTGGTTTAGGAATCAGGGTGACTGTGGCCTCATAGAATGAGTTTGGCAATGTTCTTTCTGATTCTATTTGGTGGAAGAGTTTGAAGAGTATTGGTGTTAGCTCCTCTTTGAAGGTCCGGTAGAATTCTGTGCTAAAGCCATCTGGCCCTGGCCTTTTTTTGTTTGGGAGATTTTTAATCACTGTTTGTATTTCCTCAGGGGTTATTGGGCTCTTTAATCTGTTAATCTGATTTAGTTTTGGTAGGTGGAATCTATCGAGAAAATTGTCCATTTTGCTTACGTTTTCAAATTTGGTGGAATATAGATTTTTAAAGTAGGACCCAAATATTCTCTGTATCTCCTCAATGTTTTTTGTTATTTCTCACTTTTTATTTCTGATTTCGTTGATTTCAGTTTTTTCCCTCTGCCTTTTAGTTAATTTGGCTAGGTGTCTGTCTATTTTGTTGATTTTCTCGAAGAACCAACTCTTGGTTTCATTGATTCTTTGTACAGTTCCTTTTGTTTCTAAGTTGTTGTTTACAGCCCTAAGTTTGATGATTTCCTGCCTTCTGCTCCTCTTAGGAGTGTGTGCTTCTTTTTCTTCCAATTCACCCAGTTTAGCTGTTAATTCACTGATATGAGCTGTCACAATTTTCTTTTTGAAGGC
>CAJQZJ010030512.1:0-12968 GCA_907164525.1 Lophiomys imhausi | reverse complement strand
GGAAACCTCAGCAGAAATCAGAATCAGACACCAAAAGAACACGAGTGACCCAGATGATTCAGCCTGACAGACTCCCTCAATAGCTGTCTCCATCGAAAGCCTACAACCACAACAACTCAATATCGCCAAGACTGTTCAGCTCTACACAATGCCCCAGCCAGAACCTCAGTAAAGCCTGGAAGTTCAGCTTCTGCCTACAAACTCCTTAGGACATCTAAACAGCTGAGAACAGAAGGACTGAACATAAAAGGATTGTATTAACATTTTTTATCCATTTTTCCATTTTGGTTTGGGCCCCAAACAGGTTTACTATGACCCAAATCAGCAGGAAGTCATTTTAAGAGAGCGACGTCCCATACCCAGAGGGTGGGAGAGTGTTTCTCCGCCCCCCCCCTTTTTTTGGTTATTGGAAGGACAACTGAAAACTCTGTTATTTAGGGTAAGAGATTACAAGTTGTTAAATGGTCCTGTTTAATGGGCTTTGGAGGTTAGAGCCAGGGTATTCCTTCTTTCCCTTTTCTGTATCCTTCTTTATCTCCTATGCAGGAATGCACGGATTTGAGAAAAATTGAGACATAGACATAGCACAGGAAGGACCAAGAAGAAGGGTCAGATTATTGAATATGCCCTTATACCTTTGTATATTGATACAAAGTTAGTAGTATATTTGGCTAAAGTGGTATTCACCATTGTTTATTGTGCAAAAATAAGATTGTATTGGACTACGTCGGTATTGATATTTGTATATTGATACAAAATTAAGATTATAGTTGGCCACAATGGTATTGACCCTTGTATATGGACGCAATATTAAGATTGTATTGGGCCACATAGGCATTGATCTTTGTATATTGATACAAAATTCAGAGTATATTTAGCCACATTTGAATAGATCTTTGTATATTGATACAAAATTAAAGGTAACGCTTCCTAATGGTATCGTACCTAGAGATACTTAAAAATGAAATGTGAAGCTCTGGCCTCTTGATACCAACCATCTTAAACTGTTTAGGATAGTTAAGAAAAACAAACCTCTAGTCATGCATGCATGTCACCTTGTTAGCTACTATGACAGTCTATCACAGATATTCTCTAAGCTACTCAGTAATCAAGTTGTTAAGAGACAAGCAACATTTGCTTATCTAAATACAAGAGATAGATAGGGCATCTTCAAAAACCCCATGAGAGCTGCAGAATATGGCATTCAAAGATGTGGTCTTAAATTAAGATTTTTTTTTTGATATCGTGACATATCCGCTCCTGACAGCACCCCCTATTCTACTCCAAGTAGAAGAAAAGCATCGAAGAATCTCCAGTGTGAGATGGTTGAATTAGTGGCAAGCCTATCTCTTGGCTTGTAAAAACTCCTTGCTTCAACTGCAGACAGACTGCTGTCCAAAAAGGACAAAACTTGGTAGCAGGGAAGTCGACAGCCTAGCTCTGCCAAGACAGGGTAGGTTAGTCCTTCATAATCCCGGCTCAACAATAAATGTCTGTCAGAGAAACAGGACCAAAAGGCTGAAGACTGATGCTGGAATGTATGGAGAGAAAATGGGAACTGTCCAGGTAGTCACTGGTTTATCATTTCTTAGTATTGGAAGCTGCAGGCCCTGCACTTCCTATATAATATATATCAGATATATTTATCCTTCTCAGCTCTCTGAGGTGGTTGAAGAATAGACAGCTTGAGTCTCATAGCTACATTTTGAGTTGTTTAGGAATCAAGAGGGCATTCTAGATCTAAGAAGATGGTTATAATAGTGATGCAAGTTAGTATGAAAGCTAAGTCAGTTATAGAACTTTAAACTCGTGGAGATGGTTAGAAGGTAGAAGGTTAAAGTCAGGGGCCAAATATGTATGAACTGGACATTGGGAAGTTATACTGGGCCATTTAACTCTCATAAATGTGGCATATTTAATTCTGCTGTTTTGTATAGAATTTACTGTTATAAGAGAAAGAATCATTTGTTGGATTGAAAAGGGAAGCTGTTGGGGGGGAAGAGGGTGGAAGGGTGGGACAGGAAGGGGGAATAGGAAAGGGTTTGTGAATGAGATGTAACTTGAAGAAAAAAAATAAAGTACTTATATAAAAAAAAACTGTGGTACATCTAAACAATGGAATATTATTCAGCTATCAGTAACAATGAAATTATGCAATTTGCAGCCAAATGGATGGAGCTAGAAAAGCTCATCCTGAGTGAGCTAACCCAGACTCAGAGACGCATATGGCATCTATTCATGTATAGTAGGATTTTAGCTATATAGAAGAAGGTATTGATATTACAACTAGCACCCCAAAGGGAACTTGGACATAGACTTCTTATTTTTAATTTTTATTTTTTATTTATTTTTTATATATTAGTTATTTTTTTTTCTATTTTTTAGTCTTCTTTATCTATTGTCTGCTTATTGGTTTGTTTGTTTAGCAGTTCTCTCTCCTGGACAACAAGACACTTTTCACTGATGGTACTGCTTCATAGACCTACAATGAGTGAGGAGGATCTTTGCCCTCACACGACCTCTCAACTGAGATGAGGGACTGTTATATAAGGACACCCCACCCCAGAGAAATGCGATGGAAGGGTTAGGAGGTAAATAAAAAAATGAAATGTGATGTTTCGGCCTTTTACTACTAATTGTCATAAACTGTTTAGGATAATTAAGAAATGAAAACTAATGGTTATGCAAGCCGGCCATTCTGTTAGGTAGGTACTATGACAGCCTATTATAGTTACTTCCTAAGCTAATCAGAAATAAACCTGCTACGAGCCAAGCAACATCTGCTTACCCTAATATAAGAGATAGATAGGTCCTCTTCAAAAACCTCAAGAGATCTGCAGAATATGACATTCAAAGATGTTTTCGTAACTTTAAATTTTTTTATATGAAGACATATCAACTCCTGACAGCACCCCCTATTCTCCTCCAAGTAGAAGATGAGCATCAAAGAATCTCCAGTGGGAGATGACTGAATTAGTCGCAAGCCTATCTCTTGGTAGGAAAAGCCCCTTGCTCCAACTGTAGACAGAATGCTGTCCAAAAAGGACAAAATCTGGAAGCAGGTAAGTTGACAGCCTAGCTCTACCAAGACAGGGTAGGTAAGTCCTTCATAACCTGCTCTACAATCAATGTCTGTCAGAGAAACGGTGCCAAATGACTGAAGATCGATGCTGTAATATATGGAGAGAAAATGGGAACTGCCCAGGAAGCTACTGGTATGTCATTTCTTAGTTTTGGAAGCTGCAGGCCCTGTACTTCCTATAAAATCAGATATATTTATCCCTCCCAGGTCTCTGAGGTGGTTGAAGAACAGATAGCTAGAGTCTCATAATTAAATTTTGAGTTGTTTAGGAGTCAAGAGAGTGTTGTAGATCTAAGAAGATACTTTTAAAAGTGTGTTGCAAGTTAGTATGAATGTTGAGTCAGATATAGAACTTTAAACTCATGGAGATGTTTAGATGGTAGAATGTTAAAGTCAGGTACCAAATACATATGGACTGGACATTGGGAATGTACGTTGTCATATAACCCTCATAAATGTGGCCTAATTACCTCTGTTGTACTGTATTGTATTTATTATTATAAGAGAAAGATCCATTTGTTGGACTGAAAGGGGGAACTGTAGGGGGAAATAAGATATACCTTAAACTTAAAAGAAAAAAAAAGGAAGAGTATGGGGGGTTGAGGGTGGGAGGGTGGGACTGGAGGGGGAATAGGGAGGGGACTGCGATTGTGATGTAAGTTGAAGAAATAAAAAATAAAGGAAAAAAATGAAGTATGGATATGCAAACTTGTCTTTTATTCTCTTTTGGTAACAAACACTTATGGCCATTTGACATTAAAACAATATTTTCACTAGATAATTCTCATTTTGATTTTCTGATATGTGGTATTAGCACACAGCTCTAGTAAGCATTTACTTGTTTATTTAAAACAATAATCAGTGTTGTCAGCAGGCCTCTAGAAATAGAATTTCTGAATTTGTATTTATTCTGCTATATTCAATGCAGCAGAGCCAAAACCACACAATTTATAAATATGCTTGGGTTTGCCTTTTTATTTACAGATTTTGCTAGGTTGAACCATCTCTGTATCCCTGGGATGAAGCCTACTTGATCATGATGGATGAGTGTTTGATGTGTTCTTGGATTTGGTTTGTGAATATTTTTGTATCAATGTTCATGAGAGAATTTGGTCTGTCATTCTCTTTTTTGGTTGAGTCTTTGTGTGGTTTGGGTATCAGAGTTACTGTGGACTCAAAATGAGTTTGGCAATATTCCTTATGGTTTTGTTTTGTGGAATCATTTGGGTAGTATTGGCGTTAGCTCTTTAGCTCTTTTCTGAAAGTCTGGTAGAATTCTTTACTAAATTTTTTTTTTTGGTTGGAAGATTTTTAAAGTATTTATTTATTACTTCAGGTTACATCACAGTGTCCTCTTTCCACCCCTCCCAGTCCCGCCCTCCCACCCTCTACCCCCTATCACTTCTATCCCACTCCTCTGGAGTGGAGTGTCCCTACATAACAGTCCCCCACCTCAGTCCAGCAGTCATATGAGGGCCAAGAGCCTCCTCATACACTGGGGGCTTATAAGGCATCACCACTAGGGCAAAGTGTCTCATTGATAGGAAACAAAGTCTATGTTCCTGTTCCATTTGGTGCATTGGTTGTAGTATAGTTATCATGTACTATATGGCTAAAATCAGATTATAAGTGAATAGATGCCATGTGCATCCTTCTGAGTCTGGGTTAGCCTACTCAGGACGAGCTTCTCTAGTTCTATCCATATGGATGCAAATTGCATGATTTCATTGTTTCTGACGGCTGAGTAGTATTCCATTGTGTATATGTACCACAGTTTTTTTTTTTTTTTAATCCATTCCTAGGTTGAGGGACATCTGGGTTGTTTCCAGTTTCTAGCTATTACAAATAAGGCTGCTATGAACATAGATGAGGAAACTGGTTGGGAGATTTTTAATGACTGCTTCTATTTCCTTAGGGTCTTGGACCTATTTTTTTCCCATTAATGTATTTATTTGTTTATTTTAAATTTCAGTCACTCCCCCTTCCCTCTTCTTCTCTCAGTCCCACTCTCCCACCCATTTCCCCCATACCTCCCTGCCATGCTCTGTATCAACCCTCTGGCACATCAAATCACATCAAGACTAAGTGCTTCCTCTTCCACTGAGACAAGACAAGGCAGTTCTCCTTGGAAAATGGCATCCCAAGTGAGGCAACATCATCTAAGTCAGAGATAGACCATGCTCCAATTGTTAGGGAATCCACTTGAGGACCAAGAACCCATCGGCTTCATATGTGTAGTGGACCTGGAAAAAGTCCTTACATGTTCTTTGGTTGGTTCTTCAATCTCTATGAGCTGTCCTGTGTCCAGGTTAATTGGTTATGTGGATCTTCTTGTGATGTCATTGACCCTTCCACCTCCCTCAAACCTTTCCCTAACTCTTCCCCAAGATTCCCTGATTTTCACCTAATGTGTGGCTGTGGGTCTCTGCATCTGTTTCCATTATCTGCTGGATAAAGCCTCTCTGATGGCAGTTATGTTAGGTTCTTGTCCAGTTCCCTCTCTCCATCAGTGGTGGGTCTATTTAAATTGTTTATATCATCTTGATTTAACTTTGGTAAGTAGTATCTCTGGAGAAAATTGTCAATTTCTTTTAGATTTTCCAGCTTTGTGGGTACAGATTTTTGAAGTATGACCTAATGATTCTTTGGATTTCCTCAGTGTCTTTTGTTATGGTCTGAGCTTTGTTTCTGATTTTGTTAATTTGGGTATTCACTCTCTGTCTTTTAGTTAGTTTGGCTAAAGGTTTGTCTATCTTGTTGATTTTCTAAAAGAACCAACTTGTTTCATTGATTCTTTGGATTATATTCTTTGTTTCTATTTTATTGATTTCAGTCCTCAGTTTGATTATTTCTTGCCATCATAAGATCTCTCCAATTTCTTTATAAAGGTGCTTAGTGCTATGAACTTTTCTCTTAGCACTGCTTTCATTATGTTCCATAAGATTGGGTCTTTTGTCCATTCATTTTCATTGAATTCTAGAAAATTTTAAATTTCTTTCTTTATTCCTGCCTTGACCCCGAAAGCATTCAGTAGGAAGTTTTCAGTGTCCAAGACTTTGTAGAGTTTCTGTTGTCATTGATATTCAGCTTTAATATGTGGTTGTCTGATAGGATACACAGTTTTTTTTTTTTTTTTCAATTTTCTTGTATCTGTTGAAACTTGCTTTGTGACTGAGTGTGTGGTCAATTTTTGAGAATGCACTGTGAGATTTTGATAAGAAGGTATATACTTTTGTGTTTGGGTGAGATGTTTTGTGACATTCATTTTTAAGATAGTGAGGGTTATAATTAGTGTGTTAGAGTCAATACTTGATTCATTACAGACTGTAGTTGTGTAGTTTTCCTCCTGTCTTCTCACCATGTCTAATAATCTCCTGATGCTCCAAAGAATCCAACACAAGTAATATGAAATAGTGTGGTGAGGTGATAAGTACACCATGTTAGGAACTGGCCTTACAACTATGATTCCTGTTTGTTTTAGTCTCCAATAGGAATAAAATACAAGTGATAAGTGTGGGCCACATATATAATTGAAAATTTCTAGGATCCATGTTTTAAAAAAGTAAAGAAAAACAGGTGAATGAATTTTAATAACACATTTTATTTAGCACAATATCTAAAATATTCTCTTAACACACATTCAACATAAATATTTTGTGCTTTTTTATTTTAAACTTTAGAATATAGTATGCATCACATTCTTGTGAGAAGTTCCAATTTGGACTAGATACATTCCTTGCATTCAATCATTTTACGTGTCCACTGAATATCATATTGAACAGATGTAGACTTCAAGAACAGCAAGTTATATTTGATTATATCTGTGGAATATGGTTTGTGTTTTTTGTGTTAAAAGACTAACTACTATAATATACTTAATCTTATACAATCTAATGTTTTTTATTTTTTTAATGAATTTTTCAAGTAACATCTCAATCACAGCCCCTTCCCTCCTCGACTGAGAATTTCATAAAGTGTATTTTGATCATATTAATTCACAACCCTCCTCTCTAACTCAGATCCACCGGCCTCTGCCTCTTCAGCATATCCTACTGGCTTGCACCACCAGAGCCGGCACAACCCTCCTCTCTAAATCCTCCCAGATTTATTCCTACTTTCCAATCTCTTTATAGCCATTCTGCTGCCTCTTATGTGATGGTCCCAGAGACTTGAGGCAGGGTTATGGTATAGATATTCCATTTGCGGCTGAACACCCCACTGACACTTACTTACTTAACTTTGACCAGTTGTGAGTTTCTGTGTTAATCATCATCCACTTCCCAAAGAAACATCTCTGATGAGGTCTGAAATTAATACTAATTTATGGGTGTAGAGATGCCAATTTGGAGGGTAGTTTGATACCATGTACATTGGTAGAATAACATTAGTTAATTCATCCCTGGAGCATGTGGACTCCCCAACCATGGGTTCTTGGCTAGGTTAACAGTACCAAGCATGCATTTCCTTTAGTGTAGCTGGCCTTAAATATAATCAGAAGGTAGTTTCATTAAGTCTGTGCAATATAAGATTTTTTTTTGTTAGAAGACTAAATCCCATGAATTTTATTCTTTTTTCACAATTTTATACTCTAATTTTATTTTTTTGTTTTGTGAATTTCATATCATGCGCCTTGTTGTTCTTATCTCCCACCTCCCCTCAGACCCACCCTCTACTCTTGAAAAAAATCTCATTGTGAAAGCTGAAGCATGTCTCAGTGTTTCCCACAATATTCCTTTTTGTCCACACTTTTTTGCTTGCAAATACTCATTATAATGGTTCCTTGGTCTGGTGCGAGTTCTCTGGGTTCTGCTATTCAGTGGGACTCCTCTCAGATATACTGTTGTTTTCCTGTGTCATGGAGATCCTATAGTTTTGGGTCTTTGGAACTGGCTTCTTAATGTACTCTAGCAGTTTATCTATGGGGTATATGTTGGTGTGGGCCAATTCAAATCCATGGTTGTGGGCCTGCAACCCCCATATCCAGAGGCAGTTATACTGTGTTACTCAGGTGAGGTGCAGGGCCTGCTTTCCTGAGTCCTATAGCAGGTAAGGAACTGGACCAGTTCTCCTCTTATGTGCCCATCGAGGCCAACTCTCCCACCTGCTACCTGTTTTGAGGGCATCAGAGAGTGGAGGGGATCTCTCTCCTGCCAACACCACCAAAAAGCAGACAAAAGGCAGGGCCTGTTTTCACACACTCACATCCTTAGGGCTGGCTCACTCATATCCCCCCAATCCAGGGACTGCTCTCTAAAGTGCTGCCGCATGTGAGGGGCAGGGCCAGATCTCCTGTCTGTCACTGGTGGGGATGGCAAAGAGGAGGGAAGGGAATCTCTCCCTTAACTATACCACCACAATGCAGACAAAAGTCAGGGCGGGCTCTCCCACACCTACTCCCTCAGGACTCGTTCACCCACAACCCATATCCAGGGCCAGCTGTATTGTACTGATCAGGTGAGGTACAGGGCCTACTACCCGAGTATTGCATCATTTAAGGGGAGAGATAGCTCTCCTGCTCTTGTGACCCCATTGGGACCAGATCTCCTGTCCACCACTGGTAGTGAGGGCAAAAGGGAGGAGAGGGGATCTTTCTCTCACCAGCACCACTGAAAAGCAGACAAAAGGCAAGGCTGGCTCTCCCCCACACACTCCCTCAGTGGCTCATCCATAACCCCCACATCCATGGCCAGGCAGAGGTCTTCTAATTTCTGGCTTGCTTCCTGTCCTGGGAGCCCATTTAGTGCTTGCTGGGTGGTGGACTGGTGGTTGTCATAGACTAGCTCTTTGTTCAGGCCTCATTGCACTGAACTGGTGTTCTCTGGCTTGGTTTCTTCACAGGAATATTAGGCTACTATTCATTCAGATGTTCCTAGGTCAGAACACTGAATGTAGCCTTTCCCCTTTCTGCCATCTACTATGCACAGGTGACATAGTAGTCACATCTGCCATGCCTCTAAGGGCAGGAATGTATTTTGTCTTATATTATATAATTAAAAAACATTTTTATTGATTGAGAATTTCAATTAAATTCAATTTCAAAACTAATACAATTTTAAAGGCAACTAACACTATGATGATAATAACAAGCTACTATAATATTTATATAATATTCCTCCCACCAAGACTGTTTTACTTAAAATCAGATATGTATTACTATATCTATAAGAAGAACCTTGGGAAGTAAATTGGTCTATGAGATTTATCATTAGTAAGACACTCTAGAATTTCATTAAGTGGATTAGGCACCCAAGACTATTAAGATGTGTTAATTCAATGTATATATTTTATCCTTAAGGAAAATATTTTGTTAGAGGAATTAATTGTTACTTTTTACTATTTTTATTTGAGGATATTCACTGTACAAAATAATAGGTTTCATGATAGCATTTATTTTATTTTTTCTCATTAATCAATTAATTTATTTACATTATATACTGATCACAGCTCATTCTCTCCTCTCCTCACAGTCCTAACCTTCCACCCTCCCATTCTCTTCCCAATTCCCCTCTCCCCTTCTCCTTATAGAAGGGGATCCCCCCAATCTCCCCCAGAACATCAAGTTGCATCTAACACTGAGGTAAGACAAGGCAGCACAGCAAGGGGAAAGTGATCCAAAAGCAGAAAACAGATTCTACGTCAGAGACAGCCCATGCTCAAATTGTTAAGGGACCCACATGAAGACTGAGTTGCCCATCAGCTGTAAATATATAGAGGGGCTATATAAAGTTTGTAAAAGTTCTTTGGTTGGTGGTTTAGTCTCTGTGAGCCCCCATGGGCCTAGGTCAATTGACTATGTTGGTCTTCTTGGAGTTCTTGTCTCCTCCAGGTGACTCTATCCTTCCCCCAACTCTTCCACTAGACTCCCAGGTCTCCATCTAATGTTTGGCTGCAGGTTTCGGCATTTGTTTCCATCAGATCCTGAACGAAACCTCTCAGAAGACAGTGATGCTAGGATCCTGGCTGCAAGCATAGCAGAGTATCATCAGTAATGTCAGGGGTTGCCTCTCTCCTATGGTGTGGGTCTCAAGCTGGGCCAGTCATTGGTTAACCATTCCCTCAATCTCTGTTCCATCTTAATCGCTGCACATCTTGTAGGCAGAGTAAATTCTGGGTCAAAGGTTTTATGGGTGGATTAGTATAGTAGACAGCTTTTATTTTTGTTTGTCCCTCTCTGGGCTCTGGCATTCATACCCTTCCCAGAGTCCTCAGAACTAAACTTTTTATAGCCAGCTAAACCATGCCCCTGCTACAGTATGAAACAACTATAGTTAACAACTTTGGACAAACTGAAGCAAACCCATATCCCACACCTGGGTTCAAACCAATAGCATTCTCATAATGTGACTGGGCTTTTTTAAATTTTTTAAATACTTTATTTTTTTTCCTTCAAGTTACATCTCAGTCACAAACCCTTCCCTATTCCCCCTTCCTATAACGCCCTTCCAGCCTCTTCCTCCCAGAAGTTTCCCCTTTCAGTCCAACAGATGGTTCCTTCTCTTATAACAATAAATACTATACAAAACAACAGATATAAATATGCCTCATTTATGAGAGTTAAATGGCCCAGTATACCTTCCCAATGTCCAGTTTATACATATTTGGCCCCTGACTTCAACATTCTACTATCTACCCAACTCCATGAGTTTAAAGGTCTATATCTGACTCAACATTCATACTAACTTGCAACACATTTTAAGAGTATCTTCTTAGATCTATAACACCCTCTTGAATACTAAACAACTCAAAATTTAACTATGAGACTCTAGCTGTCTATTCTTCAACCACCTCAGAGACCTGAGAGGGATAAATATATCTGCTTATATAGGAAGTGCAGGGCCTGCAGCTTCCAAAACTAAGAAATGACATACCAGTGACTGCCTGGACAGTTCCCATTTTCTCTCCATACATTCCTGCATCAGTCTTTAGCCTTTGGGTCCTGTTTCTCTAACAGACATTTATTGTAGAGCAGGGATTATGAAGGACTTACCTACCCTGTCTTGGCAGAGTTAGGCTGTCGACTTCCCTGCTACCAAGTTTTGTCCTTTTTGGACAGCAGTCTGTCTGCAGTTGGAGCAAGGGGTTTTTTCATGCCAAGAGATAGGCTTGCCACTAATTCAACCATCTCACACTGGAGATTCTTCAATGCTTATCTTCTACTTGGAGTAGAATAGGGGGTGCTGTCAGGAGCTGATATGTCTCAATATAAAAAAAAAAGAAAATCTTAATTTAAGATAACATCTTTGAATGTCATATTCTGCAGATCTCTTGGGATTTTTGAAGATGCCCTAGCCATCTCTTGTATTTAGATAAGCAAATGTTGCTTGTCTCTTAAGAACTTGATTACTGGATAGTTTAGAGAATACCTGTGATAGACTGTCATAGTAGCTAACAAAGTGACATGTTTGCATGACTAGGAGTTTGTTTTACTTAACTATCCTAGACAGTTTTAGACGGTTGGTATCAAGAGGCCAGAGCTTCACATTTTATTATTAAGTATCTCTAGGTATGATACCATTAGGAAGCGTTACCTTTAATTTTGTATCAATATACAAAGATCTATTCAATTGTGGTTAAATATACTCTTAATTATGTATCAATATACAAAGATCAATGCCTAGGTGGCCCAATACAATCTTAATATTACGTCCATATACAAGGGCCAATACCATTGTGGCCAACTATAATCTTAATTTTGTATCAATATACAAAGATCAATACCGATGTAATCCAATACAATCTTATTTTTGCACAATAAACAATGGTGAATACCACTTTAGCCAAATATACTACTAATTTTGTATCAATATACAAAGGTATAAAGGCATATTCAATAATCTGCCCCTTCTTCTTGGACCTTCCAGTGCTATGTCTATGTCTCATTTTTCTCAAGCCTATGCACTCCTACATAGAAGAGGAAGAAGGATACAGAAAAGGAAAAGTAGGAAGTCCCTGGGGCTAACCTCCAAAACCCATTAAACAGGACCATTTATCAGCTTGTAATCTCTTCCCCTAAATATCAGAATTTTCAGTTATCCTTCAAATAACCAAAAAGAAGGGCGGAGAAAAACCCTCCCCACCCTCTGGGCATGGGACTTCGCTCTCTTAAAGTGACTTCCTGCTGATTTCGGTCGTAGTAGACCTGTTTGGGGCCCGAACCCAAATGGAAAAAATGGTTAAAAATGTTAGTACAATCCTTTTGTGTTCAGTCCTTCTGTTCTCAGCTGTTTAGATGACCTAAGGAGTTTGTAGGCAGAAGCTGATCTTGCAGGCTTCACTGAGGTTCCGGCCGGGGCATTGTGTAGAGCTGACCGGTCCCAGCGACATTGGATTGCCATGGTTGCAGGCCCCCGATGGAGACAGCTATTGAGGAAGTCTGCCAGGCTGAATCAACTGGGTTACTCGTCCTCCTTGGTGTCTGATTCTGCCCTCTGCTGAGGTTTCTGCTGTCCAGCTGTCCCTGGACTCCCCAATGGACGCTTCGATTCTCCTGGAAAGATAAGAACAGAGCCCTGCCCCAATCCCAACCCTGGGACAATTACCCTCTTTTTTTTGGGGGGGGGTAGCTAATACTTCTCCTGAAGCAAATTTGGCCTTCCGACAACATACAAAGCGTTATCTTTCAATCCGGGTTAAAGAAGAAATCATTCTGTCACCTTGGAGCTAAACCAACTCCAGTGTATATATTTTGAGATCCCAAAGGACAATCTGCACTGTCATTCAAACAAAAGGGCGGCCTATAGACTGGGAGAAAATCTTCACCAACCCCACATCTGATAGAGGGCTATTATCTAAAATCTACAAAGAACTCAAAAAACTAAATGCCAAGAAACCAAATAATCCAATCAAAAAATGGGAGATGGAGCTAAATAGAGAATTCACAAAGGAG
>CAJQZJ010030511.1:0-10699 GCA_907164525.1 Lophiomys imhausi | reverse complement strand
CCCCAGGTCAGCAGTCATATGAGGACCAAGAGCCTCCTCATACACTGGGGGCCTACAAGGCAGCACCACTAGGGAAAAGTGTCTCTTTGACAGGTAACAAAGTCTATGTTCCTGTTCCCTTTGATGCATTCATTGTAGTATAGTTATCCTGTACTATATGGCTAAAATCCGACTATAAGTGAATAGATGCCATGTACATCCTTCTGAGTCTGGGTTAGCTCACTCAGGATGAGCTTCTCTAGTTCCATCCATTTGGCTGAAAATTGCATGATTTCATTGTTTCTGATAGCTGAATAGTATTCCATTGTGTAAATGTACCACAGTTTTTTTTTAATCCATTCTTCGGTTGAGGGACATCTGGGTTGTTTCCATTTCCCAGCTATTACAAATAAGGCTGCTATGAACATAGATGAGGAAACTTCCTTGTGATTCAATGAGGAGTCATTTGGATGTATACCCAGAAGTGTTATGGCAGGGTCCCGAGGCAGAGCTATTCCAAGTTTTCTAAGATATTGACAGACTGACCTCCATAGTGGTTGCACAAGCCTGCACTCCCACCAGCAATGGAGGATGGTTTCCTTTTCTCTACACCCTCACCAGCATGTGCTGTCATTTGAGCTTTTGATCTTAGCCATTCTGGCAGGTGTGAGATGGAATCTCAGAGTCATCTTGAGTTGCATTTCTCTGATGATTAAGGATGTCTCTCAGCCTTTAGGGATTCCTCCTTTGTGAATTCTCTGTTTAGCTCTGTTCCCCATTTTTTGATTGGATTATTTGGTTTCTTGGCATTTAATTTCTTGAGTTCTTTGTAAATTATGGATATTATCCCTCTGACAGATGTGGGGTTGGTGAAGATTTTTTCCCAATCTGTAAATTGCCATTTTTTTTAATGACAGTGTCTTTGGCCTTACAGAAGATTTTCAGTTTCATGAGGTCCCATTTATTGATTATTGTTATTAGATCCTGAGCTGTTCATGTTCTGTTCAGGAAGTTGTCATCTGTGCCAATGATTTCGAGGGGTTTTCCCACTTTCTCTTCTAGTAGATTTAGTGTGTCCGGCCTTATGTTAAGGTCTTTGATCCACTTGGACTTCAATTTTGTACAAGGTGATAAGTATGGGTCTAATTTCATTCTTTTACATGTGGACATCCAGTTGGACCAGCACCATTTGTTAAAGATGCTGTCCTTTTTCCATTGTACAGTTTTGGTTTCTTCATCAAAAATTAAGTGTGTGGGTTCATTTCTGGGTCTTCAATTTGATTCCATTGATCCACTGGTCTGTTTCTATACCAGTACCATGGTGTTTTTATTACTATTGGTCTGTAGTAAAGCTTGAAATCTGGGATGGTGATACCTCCAGATTTTTTTTTATTGTACAGGATTGATTTAGCTATTCTGGGTTTTTTGTTAGTCCATATGAAGTAGAGAATTGCTTTCTAGGTCTATAAAGAATTGTGTTGGTATTTTGATAGGAATTGCATTGAATCTGTATATTGCTTTTGGTAGGATGGACATTTTTATTATGTTGATCTTACCTATCCATGTTTGTCTTTTTTCTAAGCTTGGTCTTGGGTTTCCTAGGTTTCCATAGTGGCAGATGCTTGGGAGAGGAGTTTTGACAGACTTTCTTATAGGGTGATGAATACATCTACATAAGGTAGTTGTGACAGAGGGAAGATGATCTCTCAGTGGAATGCCTGGCTGAGCAAGTTTCAAAGACTCTCAATAAAGGAAGGACTGAAGTCAATGTACCATGTGACATCCAACCTCCTGAATATTTGACTGATGGAAATGGGACATTGGATGAATCAAAGCAACACAGAGAAAATGGCCTTAACAGGTCACATTCAATTCCATCTCTTCCTTCTCTACAACCTTAGCTACCACTCAATAATGAACAAGTGCTTCTAAATTGGCTATTTCATACTTGAAACAATTTGAGCTTTACATATTTGAGCAAACCAATGCTCAAGATAGATAATTCTTGAGCATCATTAGCCAAGAGTGGACAGTTTTAGCATTAGATTTATTTGTCTTACTCAGGAAAACCTTTTGAAGTTCATTACCACAAATTCTTACTCTGCAAATACTGAATAAGGACCTGGTGGTCAATATGATTGTTTTTATATGATAATATGCTTACACCTGAACAGAATCTCTCAGAACCTTGAACAAAGGATAGGCTCAATCAGTGGTCTTGTCCATTAACCAAATCAGTAGGGGATCAATTGTACATCAGTGGTGAGTAGACTTTCCCCAAATCATACCCCATAGATAACTGCTAGCTTGACTTAAGCATAAGTCTTGTTTGTATGGATTTCTCTTTCTATGTCTAGTTTACTATCACAGAGTCAAGCCAGAACATTGTATACTGTAGTCAGCTTATGCTACCGTCCATCTACTAAGTCACTCTCTCCTACCCCTGTGAACCTTGGCTGTTTAAGACAGGCTCACAACCTTCCTGTGGTTGTCAAAGCCCTGGCTGCCCTCCTGCCATGGGTAAAGAACCCCCACACATATCTCTGACTAATAAGGACAGACTACATGTCTGCACACTGGCCAGTCTGGACCCACAGAGAGCTTGCCTTCTTACAGCTTCCTAGAAGCCCCCCCCCCCAAAAAAAAAAAAACAGGCCAGAGGTACAAGTAATATAAAATTCTCTTAACCAATAAGAGAGTGAGTAGAAATGAAATGAGGCCTGGTGGCACAAGCCTGTAATTATAGCTACTTAGAGAACTGAGGCAGATGGATAACAAGTTCAAGACCTTCCAATGGTACAGAATGGATTCAAGGTGAGTCTAGGCAACTTAGTGATACCATGTCCCAAAGTAACAGTTTAAACAAGAACTGAAGATGTAGACCAGTAGTAGAGTGGTTGCCTAATTATACATAACCATATATATTTCTCTTACAGTAAGCTACATTTTATTTTATTATAACTGCCAAAAGACTGTAGGCTAGTCTGTTCAACAAGACAACATTAATATTAGGTACTGTTTACTAAAGGGACAAAAATCTTATGGCTGGCTAGATTGTAGGTCATAGGGGAGAATCTAATACTGTTATTCTCTTAAATGGACATAATAACAAATGTCCCCCTAAATTGTTATCTTTATGCCTATAGATTAGTGAGTGCATCATTCAGCCTTTATCACAGAAACTGTTTTGGTGACTAATACAGAGAACCATTACTGGTTAATGTGAAGAGAGTAAGAGACTATGGAGTGTCAGCTTTCAATTGAACATCTATTTCACATGTCTTCCCCCAAGTCTCAGGGATCATTATGGAAGAGAGAGCAAACACATTGTAAGGTCCAGAGGTACTGGAAGTCTGTGGTAAAACAATATTTTCTGAACATAGCAGAACTATTGTCTACATGAAGTCAGTGTCTGTAATTACATATACAAAACTTGAATAACATTAAGCTAGCAAAATTCCCAGCATGAATGAGGGCCATAGTCATCAAATCTCATCCCTAGCCAAAGAATTATTGAAAATTGATTGGTGCTGGGTTCAGGAGAGTCAGCTTTCTTTCAGGGATGAAGCCCCTGTGTGTCTACCCATGCTCCAGTAGATGGCCTCAGACCTGTGCACATATAGGCAGCACTTAAGGGGACTCAGTGGATTTTTTTTTAAGTAGTCCATGAAATTGGGAAAGAAAAGTGATGTGGGGATAGGGGAAAAATTAGAGGAGTGAGAATCAGTGGTTGATTTGATCAAAAGGCATGTATATACAAAATTATCCAGCAATAAAAAATATTGACGAAAGAGATCATGGGTTATTGTAAGTTGTCCAGTATAACATCATATGTCAAGGAGTGAGGAGAGAAACGTGTCAAGGATGTATGAGTTTGGAACTCTAAATGAAAATATCCAAGAAACATGAACAAATTAATGTTGATAAAACATGTTCATGTATGTTTGCCACAGGAAGAGCCACTTTTGCCTCTCACGCAATGTACAAAAAAAATCATGGTGAGGGATTGGTAGGTAAAACCTACACAAGTTTTTTTGTTTTTTTTTTTTTTAATGACAGACTGGACCCTGTGGATACCCTAGCCAGTTGTCTGGCCAAGGTGATGAGAGCTGAGTCCAGCTGAGCATCTCTAAGGATACCTAAAAAGAAGCACCCATTGCTCAAGTTCTCCTCTGGCTCTCCACATTCTCAAGGCCAGGTAAAGTTCATGGGACTATCCACTCAATCACTGATCTGCTAAAACAAATAAAAACAAAACAAACACAAATATGTTTGCATATGTTTCCAAAACTAAGTTTCCAATTTATAGGCAATTTCTACTCACAGTTCTTAGTAAGAAGATTGGAATGATCATATGTATCCCAGGAAATATGCCTCTACAGAGCTGTTCATGACACCAGAGTGAACAAGTACCTTCTAAATGAAATGAAGGGGAAACAAGAATGGCTTTTAACAAAGTCACTTTGAAATGAAATGACAACAATAAATTAAACCTTTTGAGAACTTTGCCAAGTGTGAGAATTAAGGTTACATTACAAAAGAATCTATCTAGATAATCTTGGGTTCTGAAAAAAATTAATGGGAAATGGACTTAATTATTTCAACTAACAAGCAGAAAATGTAGTTAATGTGTATATAAAGGATACATCATGTTAGATGAAGGCATAGGAACAAAAGTGCAGACAAAGATTGATTTAATATTCATTGATTTATGTCAGGAGCCCTAGAAATTTTCAAGTAAGTATTTTAGGAAAAAAATTGAAATAAGTCCAGAAATAATTTTAATTTAGATATGGGTCAGTGGATACAGTAAATTTTCATTTTGCAAAATTGATTTTAGAGATAACAATATAGTTGAGAGACTGATAATGGCTTGATCAGAATAGATCACATGTTCAGTGAACAGTGAGGGTTAATAGAAAGAAAGATAAAAATATCAGGGGCTTAACACAGATTTGGTTTATTCCATTAAAGATAACCAGCAAATTTTAGGGATAGAAAACTTTTATGTGACTTTGAATTAGTCTAATTCCTTTAAAATATGGTGATGGAGCCAGGCTTGGAGGCTCATTCTTCAATACTAGGAGTCAGGTGTCAATGGCAGACAGATCTCTGTGAGTTCAAGGCCAGTCTGGTCCACATAGCAAGTTACAGAATAGGCAAGGCTACATAGGGAGACTTCCCTACCTCAAATAACAAATAAATAAATAAATAAAATGGTCCACTTTGAAAAATGGAACTCTAAAAAATTCATTCATTTAATTTTGATGAATTAAGGAAAATCTTGATATGTATTTTATTATTATTCTATATGTTATTGGGTAAGGAAAAATTTTTACAATTGTCATTATAGAGAACATGTGCTTTAGGGAACTTAATGAACTTGTTTGCTGAAGTCACTACTTTTTAAAATAGAACTTGAGCTTAGGACTCCTAGACTGAACAGTTTGGTCAGGTAGTATGACTCATGTCCTGTGCCACCCCCAATTTGCGAGGTGCAAAAAGCATCCCATATGTATGATCTAGCCACAGAAACAGATGTTCTGTCTTTCATATTGTTCAAATATTTTTCAAAACTCTGACTGTTGCTCCTTCTATGACATTCCTTTTTGATATGAATATTTTTATAGCATAGGAAAAATAAATGCTTCTATTTGTATAGGCCTTCCAGTTTTTAAAAAAAAAGCTAGAAAGTAAAATGACAGTGAGTTGAAATTTTATCTCATTGATTGAACACAAAAACTTTGAGAAAAAATAAGAAATGTTAGTAATGATGATTCACTGAAAACAAGTGAATAAAACTCCTGATGCAATACCCAGGGAATTATAGTTGCTTGTCCTTTGCTCTTTTTCAGAAAGTGTTTGCTCCAAATTTAGATATACTCTGTAAGACACCAAGAATAGGCCACAAAACAATAAAATTGACTTTTAAAAAAGATTTATTTGTCTTTAATATTTGTGTATGTGTGTTTGTCTGAATGCATGTGCAACATGCACATGCCTATTACCTGTGGAGGCCAGAAGAGGGCATAAGTCCGTGGAACTGTAGTTACAGCCAGTTGTCAGTCATGGTCAGGTTTTGCTAATCAAACCTGAGTCTTCTCCAAGATCTGCAGGACCATGTATCCAGCTCCCAGACCTTTAAATAAGTATGTGACTTGGTGGTAAAGTATTATTAGCCTAGGATGCACATGGTTCTAGACTCTTCCTATGCAGCACCAAAGACACACACACACACACACACACACACACACACACACACACACACACCCTAAAAGAAACCTTCTAAAAAGTGTAAGTCTTCTTAATGTTTGCAGCTGTGAATTCTATTTTTTAACAAATTTTATAATATGTTCAGTTCAAGGAAGAATTTTTGGAATATATAGGATTTTTTGTTTGTTGTGTTTGTTTTTAAGAAATAATGAGAACAAATTCCTTAGAAATTACACTGTAGTGAGAATTTTGGCATCTTTAAAAACCTAATTATGTTATGTAAACATGTTTTTTTTAAATCCCAGGTATGAGATATAGGGCTACTTCAGATTGTCCATAGCAGAGACTATTGGCTTCTTGTGTGCTCTGGCAGGGGCATGATTCTTCCAGTTGAAGGTAGTTTAATTCTGGGGACTCTAGAGATGGTATAAAAAGATCAGAACCCCAAAAGAGCAAGTATGGATATTCCTCCTACTGCTTCCTGCTCCTGCTGCTGCTGTTGTTGGTTTGTCAAGTGGTCATGAGAAAAGAGATGATAAGAAGAAATTGGAAGTGTTTCCTGATGAGAAAAAGATTGGACTTACTCCAAAGAACTCAATGCCCCTAATCAGCAGGAATTAGTCTAAAAAGATATCAACACCCCCTCTCACTACAAATTTCTCTCTCGCCTACCTGGTTTGGGGGTGTTTAAAGGGATAAGTAGAAGGAAGGTGGCTATAAGAACCCAAATAAAATAAATTTAAAAAGTCACTGCTATGCCAGCCTCAACCAGGCCTGCTGCTCCAGGAAAATCCAAGTTAGAACCCTTCCCCCATCACCCTGCCCACTAAGTACCCTGGGTCATGCTCAGCTGCCCTGAGCTACCTGCTGTGTCTCCCTATCCTGAGTTCCACTGTCAGGCCACTGATCCACTGACCTTTACCAGACCTGTTACAACAAGAACATCCAGGGTTGCTACACCAGGACTATTCAGGTTATATACTCCCCCATTTCCAAGCACTCCTGGTTTCCTCGGGCATGCCAAACTTCCTTGAGTTGTAGACTGTGTGCCCCCACAGCTCTAATTGTTGGACAACCACTCCACTGGCCTCCACCAGGCCTACTACACTAGGAACATCCAGCCCTACTATACCAGGAATATACACTGCACCAGGAATTTCCAGGAACATCCAGAGACAACCAGATGGCTAAAGGCCAGCTTAAGAACACAATCAACAAGAGCCAGGACAATATGACACCTTCAGAGCACAGCTATACTACTATAGCAAGCATTGGATATCCTAACACAACTGAAGCACAAGAAAATGACTGTAAATCCAATATTATAAAGATGATAGAGGCCTTTAAAGAGGAAATGAATAAATGAGTGGGTCTCCTCATCCTCAAGAGGAGGGAGAGAGGGAAGAAGGTGGGAGAGTGGAACTGGGTGGAGAGGAAGGAGTGGGCTGCGATTGGGATGTAACTTGAATAAATAAATAAATTTTAAAATGAAATACAGAAAAATATAACTAAACAGGTGAAGAAAATGACTAAAACTGTTCAAGATCAGAAAGTAGAAGTAGAAGTAATAAAAAAAAACAGAAATTGAAGGAATCTGAGCAATGGACAACCTAGTGAAGAGAACAGGAACAACAAACTCAAACATCACCAACAGAATACAAGAGATGGAAGAAAGAATCTGAGGTATAGAAGATATGATAGAAGAAAATGGTACAATCATTCAAAGAAAATGTTAAATCTAAAAAGTTCCTGACAAAAAACTATCCAGGAAATAGGTGATACTATGAAAAGGTCCAACCTAAGAGTAATAGGGATAAAAGGTGAATAGTCCCAGCTCCAAGACCCAGGAAATATTTTCAACAAAATCATAGAAGAAAATTTACCAAACCTAAAGAAAGAGATGTGTAAAAACATAAAAGAAGATTACCAAACACCAATTAGGTTGGACCAGAAAAGAATGTCTTCTCATCACATAATAATCAAAACACTGAATCTATAAAACAAAGAAAGAATATTAAAGCTGCATGGGAAAAATGACCAAGTAGCATACGAAGGCAGACCTATCAAGAATTACACCCAACTTCCTAACAGAGATTCTAAAAGGTAGAAAGGCCTGGACAGAAGTCTTTCAGTCTCTAAGAGACCACAGATATCATCCCATACACTATACCCAGCAAAACTTTCAATCACTATAGATAGAGAAAACAAGATATTCCAAGATACAACCAAACTTTAACAACATCTATCTACAAATCCATCTTCACAGAAAATACCAGAAGGAAATCTCCAACCTAAGGAAGTTAACTACAAACACACACACACACACACACACACACACACACACACACACACACACACACACACCACCACCACCACCACCACCAACAACAACAACAACATCATCAAAATAACAGGAACTAATAATCATTAATCATTAATATCTCTCAACATCAACGGACTCAATTCCCCAATAAAAAAAGACATAGAATAACAGAATGGATATGAAAACAGGATTCATTATTCTGCTGCATACAAAAAATACACCTCAGCAACAAAGATATACATTACCTTAGAAAAAAGGACTGGAAAATATTATTCCAAGCAAATGAACCCAAGAAGAATGCTAGAGTAGCCATTCTAATATCTAATAAAATAGAATTTTAACCAAAATTAATCAAAAGAAATGGGGGAAGGACATTTCATACTCATCAAACGAAGAATCCACCAAGATGACTTTTCAATTCTGAACATCTATATGCCAAATGCAAGGACACCCATATTTATAAAAAAATTACTAAAACTTAAATTGCACATTGAACCTCACACATTAATAATGGAAGACTTCAACATCCCACTCTCACAGTCATCATTACATAAATTATACAGAGAAATAATGAAACTAACTGATGTTATGAATCAAATGGACCTAACAGAGATCTACAGAATGTTTCACCCAAACACAAAATAATATACATTGCACCTCACTGAACCTTCTCCAAAACTTACCATATAGTAAGTCACAAACCAAACCTTAACAGATACAAGATTATTGAAATAATCCCTTGTATCTTATCAGGTCATCATGGATTAAAGCTGGACTTCAACAACAACAGAAACAACAGGAGGCCTACAAATTCATGGAAACTGAACAAATCTCTACTCAGTGATCACTGGGTCAGGGAAGAAATAAAGAAATTAAAGTCTTCCTAGAATTCAATGAAAATGAGACACAACATACCCAAACTTATGGGACACAATGAAGGCAGTGCTAAGAGGAAAGTTCATAGCACTAAATACCTTCATAGCACTAAATACCTTCATAAAGAAATTGGAGAGATATCATATTAGCAATTTAAGAGCACACCCAAAAGCTCTAGAACAAAAAGAAGCAAACATATCCAAGAGGAGTAGACAGCAGGAAATAATCAAACCCAGGGCTGAAACCTAGAATCAAAGAGAACAATTCAAAGAGTCAATAAAAATGTCAAGTCTCTGAAGAAAGAAATTGAAGAAGATATCAGAAGATGGAAAGATCTCCCATGCTCATTGATTGGTAGGATTAACATAGTAAAAATGGTCATCTTACCAAAACCAATCTACAAATTCAGTGCAATTCCCATCAAAATACCAGCACAATTCTTTACAGACCTGGAAAGAACAATTTTCCACTTTATACAGAAAAATGGAAAAAAACAAAATAGCAATAAAAGACAATAAAAGAACTTCTGGAAGTATCACCATCACTGATTTGAAGCTTCGATGAAGTAATAAAAACCTGCATGGATTGGCTTAGAACCAGACAAGTAGATCAATGGAATTGAATCTAAGACCAAGAAATAAACCCAAACACCTATGGATACTTGATTTTTGACAAAGAGGTCAAAAACCATACAATGGAAAAAAGAAAGCATCTTCAACAAATGGTGCTGGTTTAACTGGATGTCTGCATGTAGAAGAATGCAAATAGACCCATATTTATCACTCTTCAAAAAAAATAAGTTCAAGTGGATCAAAGACATAAAACAAGATATTCTAAATGTAATAGAAGAGAAAGTGGGGCCTAGCCTTGAACATATTGGTACAGGAGACACCTTCATGAACAGAACACCAACAGGTCAACATGGACTTAGTTACCTCTTAGTCAGACTCTCCACCCTAGTAGAACTCCTATGTATGCACCCTGTGCAAGAGGAAACTCTTTGACCTCAAATGAGTAATGAACTAAGGGGGGCTCATATAAGGAGGCAGCCCACACTGGAGGGGTGGGATGAATGAGGGAGGGGGTAGAGGGTAGGAGGGTAGGACCTGGAGGTAATGGAGTCATAACTTGAAGTAATAAATAAATGTTAAAAAAGAAAAAAATAACAATTAATAAATGGGACCTCAAGAAACTGAAAGCTTCTGTAAGGCAAAGGACATGCTCAATAGGACAAATCAGCAGACTACAGCATGGGAAACAATCTTCACCAACCCTACATCTGACATAAGTATAATATCCAAAATAATA
>CAJQZJ010030510.1:0-15630 GCA_907164525.1 Lophiomys imhausi | reverse complement strand
TTTCTGGTAAACATGCTGATCTGTGGATGAGACTTATTTCTCTCATAGAATAACCAGTATCCTCTTATTGGTCACCATTTAAACTCCATACTTTTTTCAGAGGGTCAGGGTCACTGTGCTTATGCTTAGTGGCTGCACTGTCTTTGGAGTGACATCAGTGACAGAGGTCTCAACTGCACAGCATGTGAATTATATATCAATAAAGTTGTTACTCTAAAAAAAACATACATGATATAAGGAAGATCAAAGCTTCTATTTACTTTCACTAGAAAGCCATTTGAGAACACAGACCTGTCATTCTTTTGCATTCCTGTTCATTTTTTCCTATTTATCATAAAAGTTACAATGTGTGTCAAAAGAACTGTAGATCTTGTGACAATTTGGGGAATTTAACAGTGTACTCTCCAGCTTGGAGATCTTCAACTGGAATAGTAGGATTATCAATTAGAGAGACAAAGGGCAAATTGGGGTAGGGGTGTGAAGGTCTGATGAATTTAATTTGTTTCCTTTATTTGAGGGATTTGTTGTTGTTGTTTGAGACAGGGTCTCACAATGTGGTTCTGGAACATATTATATAGACCAGGCTGGCCTGGAACTCACAGAGATCTTCCCAAACTGCCTCCTGAGTACTGGTATTAAATCATAAGCCACCACACCAGGCTCTTGAATAAGTTCTTAATGCTCTGCTTTGATGCTTCTATGTCTGTCTCAGATTACTAGATGAGATGTCCTCTTCAAATTTATGACAACAAATGACTGTAAGTAATAACCCTTATCTCATTGGCAAAATCTTTCTCTGAAGCCAGTCTTATACCTAGATGATCCAAAGAGATCTAAAGAGATCTCAAATTTGATGTGTTCCAAATTGATGTCACCATACACCTGTCATTCTGCCATCTATGCTCCTCTTGAACCCCCTATCCTAGCCAAACTCAAATTAGAAAACTGGGACTGAACATAGATTCTTTCATCTCATCCTATCAATCCATCAATCTACCTCCCAAGTAACTTTGTGTCTCCCTGTTGTCTTTTACTTCTCTTTCTGACCTACTTCATGCCCCCATCATGCCTACATTGGACCATCATAGCCTAGCATCCTCTTGGCTTATACTCTTGCCTATCTGTTTGGCTTTAAACAAATCAATTCCAAATTTCCTACTATTGACATGGTCTAAAAGTCCTTCACTATATGACTCTTGCTTACCATGAAAGCCCATCCTCCAAGTCATCAGGTGCAGGCCCATCTCCATACTTTTGTCCATGCTGTTTCCTGTATGGAGTGAAAATTGCTCATAATTTCCAACAAGGTAAATTCTATTCACCTCTTCAGAATGAGTTAAAAAGTTACATCATCTCAGTATCCTTCTCTTACCTTCTTCATACTATATTAGGGGTTCTTCTTGTGTTTTCTTCTATGTGTGATCCCATTTGTGCACAATACTGAAATTATTAGTTTACTAATGGATATCATTCCAATAAGACTATGGATCTATTAACAAAAAAAAAAAAATCTTTCCTTTTCTTCCTTTTACTTCCAGTTCTAGCACTGGGCTTGACTTAAAAAGGATGCTTATTTACAGTATTTTAAACCTGTTACCTGCTTTTTTTGCCAAACCATGAAAATATACTATACATCTGCAAAAAAAAAAAAACAATAAACAAAAACAAAAAACAAAAAAAAAACTTTTAAGCTGCTACCAAGTTTGTGTAATCTATGTGGCCACCTACAGTCTAACATTCTAATCTGAAATTAAGGCCATTTTCCTTTCACGCCAGTAAGGCAAGTATACCTTTGATAAATTATAGTTTGAAATTTTTATATTGTATTTTTATTATATATTTTAAGCTTATTAACTCTTTTCTTTAAAAAGTATTATTTACTTCTAGAACATAGTTTCCTCCCTCCTCCCCTCCTGGCCCTTCCCTTCCTCTCTATTTATCCCTCTCAGATCTCTGAGGTGGTTGAAGAATAGATAGCTAGAGTCTCATAGTTAAATTTGGAGTTGTTTAGGAATCAAGAGTGTGTTATGGATCTAAGAAGATGTGTTTAAAATTGTGATGCAAGTTAGTATGAAACCTGAGTTAGATATAGAACCTTGAACTCATGGAGATCGTTAGATAGTAGAATGTTAAAGTCAGGTGCCAAATACATACGGACTGGACATTGGGAATGTATGCTAAGTCATATAACTCTCATAATTGTGGCCTATTCATTTCTGTTGTTTTGTATTGTATTTATTGTTATAAGAGAAAGAACCATTTGTTGGACTGAAAGGGGGAGCTGTTGGGGGAAAAAGATATACCTTAAACTTAAAAAAAGGAAAGAGTATGGGGGGTTGAGGGGGAAGATGGTGGGAGGGTGGGACTGGAGGGGGGAGTAGGGAGGGGATTGTGATTGAGATGTAACTTGATGAAATAAAAAATAAATTATAAAAAAATGCTGCTCTCGAAGAATCTCCAGTGTGAGATGGTTGAATTAGTGGCAAGCCTATCTCTTGGCATGTAAAAACTCCTTGCTTCAACTGCAGACAGACTGCTGTCCAAAAAGGACAAAACTTGGTGGCAGGGAAGTCGACAGCCTGGCTCTGCCAAGACAGGGTAGGTTAGTCCTTCATAATCCCTGCTCTACAACAAATGTCTGTCAGAGAAACAGGACCCAAAGGCTGAATACTGATGCAGGAATGTATGGAGAGAAAATGGGAACTGTCCAGGCAGTCACTGGTATGTCATTTCTTGGTTTTGGAGGCTGCAGGCCCTCCACTTCCTATATAAGCAGATATATTTATCCCTCTCAGGTCTCTGAGGTGGTTGAAGAATAGATAGCTAGAGTCTCATGGTTAAATTTTGAGTTGTTTAGGAATCAAGAGGGTGTTATAGATCTAAGAAGTTACTCTTAAAATTGTGTTGCAAGTTGGTGTGAATGTTGAGTCAGATATAGACCTTTAAACTCATGGAGATGGTTAGATAGTAGAATGTTAAAGTCAGGGGCCAAATATGTATGGACTGGACAATGGGAAGGTATGCTGGGCCATTTAACTCTCATAAATGTGGCATATTTATATCTGTTGTTTTGTATAGTATTTGCTGTTATAGGAGAAGGAACCATCTGTTGAACTGAGAGGGGAAGCTGCTGGGGGGAAGAGGGTGGAAGAGCGGAATAGGAAGGGGGAGTAGGGAAGGGTTTGTGACTGAGATGTAACTTGGAGAAAAAAATAAAGTATTTAAAAAAATGATGCTCATTATACAGGTTGTCTTTCTTATCCACAGGGGGTACCTCTAGGATATTCCCCAATTTGGATGCCATAACCCAAGTACGTTCAAGTTCCCTATAAATATGATATAGCATTTCTATAGAGTCTATACATATCCTCCTGTATACTTTAAATCATCTATATGATACTTATAATGCCTAATAAGATGTAAATGTTAAGGAAATGATTGGAATGCTATGTTATTTAGGGAAAACTGACAATAAGTCTGTGCATGCTTGATACATATATAATTATTTCAAGTGTTTTAACTCGTGTCTAATTGAATCTATGAATGTGCTGTCAGGGCAACTTTCAAGTTGGTGTTTAGTCTATGTTTACTGAACTTAAGCATCCTAACTTGATACTTGATGGTACATCTAGTAATTGATTTGGTATTTCTCCTACATAGTCCCCATTCTTCTACTACTGGGATTATCATGCTGTACTTTTTTAAAGTATAATTTCTATTTTACTTTTTCCCCAGAGCCTAATCTTTCTTAAGTCCTGAGGACTCCTGTCCTTACATAGGCTTTGTTGGATCTCACAGGGCAGTATCAACTGGTCTAAGTCAAGGTGGAGGTGTTAGGCCCTTCAAGGCTTCATAAAATTACATCCTCACCATCTTGCTGGGACTGGTGCACCTAACATTAGTTAATTCACCTTTGCACAGAATTTAGGAAGCACATAAATGTCAAAGATGTTCTCTTGGTAACTATCCTTGTTGGAACTCACCTCTATTGGAATGTTTTGTTTGTTTTTGAGATAGATATTTGGAATATATACATGTAGTCCTGAGTGGCCTAGAACAAGGTACTTTTCTTGCTTCCCTTGAGCTTGAATGATGAGTTTCTGGGGGGGGGGCGGGTATTTATGTGTGTGTTACTCTGTGTGTGTGTGTGTGTGTGTGTGTGTGTGTGTGTGTGTGCGTGTGCCACAGAATATAGGTGAAAGTTAAAGGACCACCTTGAGTGTTGATTTTCTTCTTCCATTTTGTTTGAGACAGGGCTTCTTTGTTGTTCACCACTGCACACAGTAGGTTAGCTGGTCCGAGAGCTCCTGAGGATTCTCCTGTCTCTGCTTTCATCTTGCCATAGGACCACTGGTATAACAGATGTATATTATCATGCATAGTGTCTTAGTTACTGCTTTGTTGCTGTAATGAGACACCTTGACCAAGGGAGCTTATAAAAGAAAGCATTTGAGGGTGGAGAGATGATTCAGTGATTAAGAGCACTAACTGCTCTTCCAGAGGACACAGGTTCAATTCTCAGCACCCACATGGCAGCTCAGATCTATCTGTGACTCCAGCTCCAGGGGATCCAACACCTCCACACAACCATGCATGCAGGCAAAATACACATAAAATACATGTACAAAATAAAATAAAATAAAATACACATATACAATGTACATAAAATAAATAAATCATTAAAAATCCAAAAGCGCCTCTTTTTTTTTTTTTTTAAAGAGCAAGGTTAGTCCATTATCATCATGTAGACAAGTATGTCAGCTAGCAGGCAAGCAGGAAAGGCATAGTGGTGGGGTAGAAGCTGAGAGTTCACATCTGATCTATAAATTGCCATCATAGAAAGCCAGACTGGGGCTGGTGTGGGCTTTTTTAACCTCAAAGCCCATCCCCAGTGACACACCTTCTTCCACAAGGCCACACCTCTTAGTCCTTCCTAAATAGTCCACCAACAGGGAACAAAACATTCAAATATATGAGCCTCTGGGGACCATTCTTATTCTAACAACCACACCCAGCTTTTCATAGGTTCTGAGGATTTGAATTCAGGTCTTCACAGTTGCATGGCAAGGTTTTTACTCACTAAGATATCTCTTCAGTTTGAATGATGAACTTCTTAAATGCCTTGTCCACAGATAAGCATGGACCTTGTGTAATTCATGTAATACAAATGGGCTGGATATGCCTGGGGCCCTTTCTGATAGTCCCTCTTTCTATCACATTGGAAAAGAAGACCTAGAAAAGCCTCATTATGTACTTTTAAAAATGTCACTGCCCACTTCATTTATTCATCTGACTCTTCAGTAAATGGTGTCAACTCCCAGAAGAAAAGTACAAAAATCCTTTCGGTCCATGGTGAGTAATTGTTGCAGAATTCACCCGATATGCATGGCAGAAAGCACTCTCTATGAAGGTATAATAGTTGTGAAAGGAGGGGCTAGGCTGTACCCAGCCTCATTCCAACAACCCTTGTAGTATGAAGGCCCCAGCAGTACTGTCCTAGCAGAAGTCTTCCTCTTGTTCAATGCAATACAATACAGCCAAAAGTAAGCTGAGAATGGTTCCTGCTTCACCTAGGCTCATACAGGATAGTCAGCTTATGGTGGAGTCCAGTCATTTCCATAGAAGCTTTGAGAAGTCACTTTATAAGTTAGTGATTACCAGAGGGAGAAGAGTACAGATAGAAGCTAGAGAAAGAAAGCAGAATTGCCCGAGAGGCCACTGCTGAGGGGAGAGCTGGACTAGTCATTTCGTAGTGACTGTCATCAGATAATGTGTGTCCAAATGCAGCATTTAGAACAGCATGTCTGTGGTGACCTGTAGGGAGAGAACCACAGCTGCAGTGCCAGCGTTTAGATACTGACAGCAAATGAAGTGTCTCCTGTCCTGTGCTCACCCTGCCATTCACCCCTCTTTCCTCTTCTGTTAAGGTCACAGTTCTCAGCACATGAACATCAGTAGAATTACAAAAGTCATTCTCAAAACAAGAAAATAAATTGGCTGGGTATTTTTGGGGGCAGGGAACAGTTGGTGCCTCTAGGGGAAAATATCGAGACATTGAATTTTGTTAACTTCCAAAACTGTATCTGCCAGTCCCAATGAAAGCAAACAGATTTTCTCTTTCTCACCCAATGGGCCATTGTTGAAGAAGAACATTATTTGTGCAGACCCACAGTCTGTCACTGTGGACCAACAAACAAACAAACAAATAACTCTAAAATCTTCTGATCTTACAGTGCAATTACTGAAAAAGCTTTGAGCCTGCCTGGTTCAGAGATAAATTTAAATTCAGGGATGTCAGAGGTTGTTAGGGACTAATCCTGTCATCCATAATCTATATGTCCAATCTTCTGACATTGCAATATGATGGTATTGTCTACAAAGTTCTTGCTTAAGAACAACATAACATAATCAAGTTACAGGGGAAAATAATCTCACACTGTTTTAAGTAAGTTTTTGACAGACATTGTCAGCCACAGGTGGCCCCAAGTGGACAGGCAGAGTAGAAGTTCTAAATTTTCTATCAGTTTCTAAAATGAAGGTTGAATGAAAATAGTTTTGCTTGGAAATTTTCGTGAGACTTCCTGTGATGACCTCAACCTCCCTAAGCTGCAACCCTTTAAGTTGCTCATGTTGTTGTAGTGACTGCCAATCATAAAATTATTTTTGTTGGTACTTCATAACTGCAATTTTGCCACTGTTATAAACCATAATGTAAATATCCGATATGCAACCCCAAAGGGATTATGACCCACAGGTTGAGAACCACTGCTGTAAAGGTTAGAGTTGATCCTAAAACTGGGCTTCGCTTCCCTAGACCAAAAGTGCATTAACCATTCACCTATGGTGATATATCCTGTGATAAAAGAACTTGTGAGATGGAGGCAGGAGGATCAGGAGTTCAAGTCAAGTCTCACCTACAGAGCAGGTTGGAGATCAGCTTGGGTTACATGAGCCATTGTCTCAGAAAACAAACAAAAACTGTATACTTACAGTTGTTGGATGTCCTCTGTGAATGAGGTACCATGTTAGGTGCTTTTCATGAGCTTTTTACTTTAATCTTTGATATGGCTCAATGAAACGCTATTTTCCAAATAAGGCGACCTACTCAAGGTCAGAAGGTCATCAACTGATACAATGAGCATGCATCCTTACTTCTGGCTCACTTCAAATTACTTGTCCTTACTACTTCACTATGTTCCCTCCTAGCTACTGAATGCTTGAGAGAACCACATTTAGCCACAACAGATCTGCAACCTCTACATTCTGTAGCCTGAGTATTCAAAAAGGTTATGGATCCAGGTGGTAATTGTTTTTAGGGTGTCTTTGACTTTTGCAATGCAGTTTGGACTAGATTTCCCACTAAACCTGAAAGAGGGGCATATTTTACTGCTTTAATCACTACAGTGCTTAAAATCAATGCAACAGCATTTCAACACCCCCCCCCATATATCCAAGTAGTGAGACAGTGATGCATTGATGGAGTATGTTACACTGGATGTACATGGGAAGGACGTTCCAAACCCATACCTGTTCAGATAAATGGCGGTATCATTAGCAACAAGAAGTAAGTGATCATGGCTTCTCCCTTTTTTCATAAATTACACTGAATAACCAAATCCGTTGATGAAAAGTCAAACACCAAGTTGAGGGACTTATTTGGTACACATAGCTAAAATGCATAGTTTTCCTGAGAGCTGGTGGTGAATCTCCATAAAGACATGTGCAGGTGTCACTAATTCTTGGTTTGTGGAATTTGCACCTCAAAACATTGTTTAGGGGGTCTATACTTAGGCAGTGTTCCAGGATGAGTATTGAGAGTGAGAAGGATGTTCCAAACCCATACCTGTTCAGATAAATGGAGATATCATTAGCAACAAGAAGTAAGTGATCATTGGCTTCTCCCGCTTTTCATAAATTACACTAAATAACCATAATGCCGCCATTTAGTGGTCCAAAGTTCATTCTATTCAGCAGGCCATCCATAGTCAACAGTTTAAAGAAAAGGGACCTGCTGAGAAAATAGTGGTCTAATCAGATGCCATAAAATCGAGCTGATGAGATGAGTCCCATTTCTTCTTCTTCTTCTTTTTTTTTTTTTTTAATAAGGGGATTCTAATGAAGCAATGTTCGGAGAGGACTCATAACTTTTGCCCCCCCCCCCATTTCACTATTCAGGTCAGCTGCACCCAGTTCCAAATGAAGCTGGGGAGCCTAATCCTACAAGCCATTCATTTCTAGACATGTTGGCTTGTAAAGGGAACTTATTAAATTCCAATTTCCTTGCTGCCAAATTATATACCTTGTCTTGGTTCCTGTATGGATCAGGAAAAAGCTTTGGCAGGGAGGCAAATCAAAGGGAACATTCATCAAATGAGAAGTACTGAAGCATGCACAGTGTCTCAAAACTAAATCATCAGACGCTGTAAGTGGGAGACAAGAGGGCTCCATTTGTGTATCACACAACAGTTCTCACAATACAGCAAATGCCTCTGAAACTCGCGTGGGCAAACACAAGCAGAATCAAGTGGAAAGTCTCTTCTCTGGAAAGATTCTGAGGCAAGAGGGGAAGCCAAGATGACCAACTACCCAGTACCTGCCCTTCAGGCCCATGGACCTAAAGAAATCATCCACTTTCCCAGGGAGGCAAAAGCAGCCTGACTGATGGTTTCTGATTTTATTCCATTAATATTTTCCTGTCAGAATATAATTTCTCACAGGAATTATATTTCAAGCAACTCCACTGTGGTAAGTGGAAAATGGACATATTTGCTTTTGGCAGCACTGAATAGATTGCAGATGTATTTTTTTTTTTTTTTACAGATGTATTTTTAATGCCCTACCTTCAGTGCTGGAAGCCAGATAAAGGAGTTAGTCAGCAGTTCCTGGGGTTCAGAAAGCCTTCCAACTGCAATTCTGGACTGCTGCTTCCTCAGCTCCCTGACTTTCTATTAGATCAGGTTCCATTTACTTGCAGGAGAAACTGAGGCCCTAGGGAGAAAGGGGATCATGCTGAGATTAAATGGGATATTGTATATACAGCTCTTCTTAGCAAGGTGCTTAGTATTTGAAAAGCACACTGTGAGTGGCAGTGAAAGCTATTACTATTGCCATCATTATCATAGGAGGAGCTATACCTCTTTTAGTATGTTAAAGTTCTATGGAGCCCTGTGTGTGTGTGTGTGTGTGTGTGTGTGTGTGTGTGTGTGTGTGTGTGTGTGTATTTTAGGGGTACATATTTGAGACAGCATGGCCTTGAACTTACTATATACCCCAAGCTGCCCAGGCTGGCCTTAAACTGATGACAGCCTCCTGTTTCAGCCTCCTAACTGATAGGATTACAAGTATGAGCCACCATGCCTTGCTTAGACTTTCTTTTCTTTTCTTTTTGGTTTTTCAAAACAGGGTTTCTCTGTTTAAATAGCCCTGACTGTTTCTGGACTCACTCTGTAGACCAGACTGGCCTCAAATTCACAGAGATCTGCCTGCCCTCCCAAGTGCTGGGATTAAAGGCATGCACCCACCACCACACCTGGCCTGGACATCTTGTATTCTGCATTCTAAGATCCCAGTTAGATTTTGTGTGGCCATCATGACTCACCAAAATGGATTCAGCTTGTCTTGCTTAGTGAAATCTAGTACAGCTTGATTTATCAGAACAATAAAGCTGGTGGCCAACAACTCATGTTTCAAATTAAGATTCATCTTCTGTGTTGTTATAGGTCTTAGAAACCAGAAGTTAGACACCCCATTTCTGGACTCACTCTTTATTTCAACAAGTACCCACTAAACATCCATTGATACTGTGTCAGCCTCATTATTGGATGCTAGGAGAATGGTAAATAAAATTAGACACAACTGGACTCAGGATGTGGCTTTGTGGTAGTGAGTTTGCTTACCATGTATGAATCTCTGGATTCCATGCCCAGACCTACAAGGAAAAAAATACACAACCCTCTCTTTACATACATAGTTCACAATCTGGTCACTGGTGGGAGGTGGGGTGAAAGATGAGGTGACAGTCACTGAACTTAACCTATTGAAAGGTTTTGTGCTTGGAGTTGTGTGCATGACTTCCAGAATGATTATACCAAAAGGAAATTTCATACAAGAAATAGTAGGAAAAGTTTTCAATGTGTTACATACAGAGCATGGGTACCTGGAGTCATGTTGATCTAATAGACATAGTGAAAGGAAACCACTGAACCTGCCCCTGAGTCCAAAAATACCCAGGTAAGAAGGCAAAAACATGGAAAGAACCTATGAAACCACTCTGAGGCTCACATCAACACACCCACCAGAGAAGTAAAACAGATGACAACAGCATCTAAAACTCTTAGAGTGGGGAAACAAAAAGTATGTCATACTACCTTCATTCATGATTTGCTATGATCATTCATCTAGACAACATGTGTTCACTGAGCCCTGAATGTATTCTAAGGAACACACCATAGTCCTTGTTCTTATGGAGTTTACATTCCGGCAATTGGCCCTCTATTAATAGTCAATATTGTGGTCTATGGACCATGTGGGCACAGTGGCTTATCTATGTGCTTGAGGTAGGAAACATCTAAATTAAGACAGATATACTGGAAATGCATGCTAGGACAAAAGAACAACAAATACAAAGCCCTAGAGATAACATCAAGTTTGGTGTATGTTTGTATTACTGCCCCCCCCCAATAAGGTCATTTGAGTTAGAATATAGTGAGTGCAGGACAGATCAGTGATATGAGAGACATCTAGCCTCTAACCTGCATATCTGAGTACATGGTGGTGCAACTCACTGAGGATCATAGGAGAAGATGGTTTCTATAAATTGTCACAGTTCCTTCCTTATAGCATGATTTTGCCCCATAATTTTCCTAGGCTTAAGGGCACTAATGTCATTCCAACTAACTGATTAATAGCCTAGCTGCTAAGATTTATTTGTGAGATGATTACTTAAAATTCAGAGTTTCTTATCCTATAAGGTAATGTTATATGCTATCAGTAGATGGGCTGTTGCATTGGAAATTTAACTGTCTAAGGTACAAGTGCATAGCTGGATTAAGCCATGCATGGAGGGGTTGTTAACGTCAAGGCCCTAAAACAGCCATGAACATGATGTGGATACTGCCTGTGACTCCATTAGTGTTCATGTTTAGTGTTGATGGCAGTACCATGTGATTACTTTAGGCCAATGGCCCATGAGCAGAAGTGATATGAGATAGTTCTAGTCCAGAGCATTTAATGGCTGGCAGGTTGCTTCTTTGTACTTGGTACCCTATAGACATGCAGAATGAGCAAAATAGTAATGTATGTTATACAATACATAGAAATTCTGGATAGTTATAAGGTAAGACTACCCTGATTGAAAAGGTGGTTGTTTGTTCTCGGCCCCTCTAAGTACATCAGACCCTCCCTTGTACTGTGCCTCAGCTGGACAAGAAGCCAGACTGGCCATGAATAATGTACCTATCTATCACAGATATCTAGCTAGACTTAGCCTCCCACTTACTTTCTCAGCAGGCTAATATTTTTCCCCATCTCACTGTGCTTCTGCTCCCTAACTGCTCAGTCCAGGTTCTAATAACTATTCCATATTTTCATCTCTTCTCTGGTTTATTGACTTTGGATTCTATTTGCCACCTCTCTCTCTCTCTGCCTCTCTCTCTCTCTGTGTGTCTCTCTGTCTCTCTGTTTCTTTCTCCTTCTCTCTCTTTCTTTCTCTTTCCACCCCCACTATAGAAGAGTCATCAAGCCACCTTTTATAAGGTAAAGGGATTGAAACAGCAGTAAAAGTGGGGGGGGACAACAATGTTTTTCTTATCTGAGAAAGCAATACAGGTAATAAGGTATGTGGCCAAAGATGGAAGTGACAGTGAAAAAAAAAATGGGACCAAAATCTAGAAGGCCTACAAATGAGCACTAGAGTACTCTGAATGATGCATGTTTGGCTGAGATGAACTCCCTAGATCACTTCCTTATGTGGTTCGATCTATATGGTGCAGAGGTAGGCCCAAAGCTTCAAACAACAAAACAGTTTGGATCTACCATCTATAAAACTAAGGATTGCACATGTATATCTTTTTTTGAGGCTAGTTCTCATGAAGCCTAGGCTGGCCTCTAACTTTCTATATAGCAGAGGAGGACACTCACTCAACTTCTGATCCTCCCAGCCCCATTACTAAACACAATGACTATAGGCATGCACCACCACACCCAGTTTATGAGGTGCTACATGATGAACACAAGGCCTATGCATTCATGCCTTCTAGGGAAGCACTCCACTGACTGAGATATATCTCCAGTCCCTTGATAATGTTATTTATAAAAGAAAAGCTTTTTCTTTCTCACAATTGTTGATTAGCCTGCTAGGACTACAGCTCTGCCCTGCTGTCCTGACAGATGGTGAGACCATTCCAGCAAGCAAAGGAGGCCTGGCTACTAGTGATAATGTCTATAGCCAAAGACAGATTCCAGTGCTAGGGAACTGGATTGTAATCTAGAGATAGTCTTTTTTCTCCATGAATGTGATCTGTCTGAAGTTATATGAAGGCTGTTGTAGTTTCATTTCTGTTGTTGTGATATAGTATCTGAACAAAAAAAAAATCTTATGGGAAAACGGAGTTTCCATTTTTCAATTGCAGGTCACAGTCCAGCTTTGAGGGGAAGTCAAGGTTAGGAACTTCAAACAACTTGTCACATCAAATCAACGGTCAACAGCACAGAGGAACAAATGCCTGTATGCTTGCTTGGTTGTGCTTAGCTGGGTTTCTTCCCTCTTAAATGAAATTCAGAACTTTATTTGGCCTAAAGAATTATGCCCCCCACAGTGGTTGGGTCTTCCCGCATCAATTAAAGTAATCAAAACAATCCCCTCACAGACATACCTATAGGCCAGCTTGATCCAGACAATACCTCACGAGACCCCTTTCCCAGGTGATTCTGGGTTGTGTCAAGTTGACAATTAAGCCAACCTTCACATATACGATCTGCTTTGTTTGTATCTAAGTCAGTTTTATGTCTGGCCACACATTCCTGTGACTTTGGCAAAAGAAGCTTTTTTGTCCTCTTTGTCCAGCTGAAGACAGGCACTAATCAAGACAGGGAAACAGAAATGGGGAGGGGAGAGAACATCAAAAGATATTATTTCCATTTCTCCAGCTAGTTAGAGTGCTTACCATTATCCATTCGAAGCTATCAACCTCTCTTTCCCTAATAGCCACTTTCTTTGCCATAAATGTATAACCTCAACTTTTTGTTTCAGAAGGAGCAAAAAAGTCACTAGTTAACTTTTCTTCCACTTTAAATTGTCATAGCTCCTTGCTCAGTAATTATTACTCTAAGGTGATTCTACCTAGAAAGCAACCATCCTAATATATTTCCATTTCCACCCTCATGAACCCCAAGCCAGCTCATCACAGTTTTCCTTCTTTCTACCACTTCTAGAAATGCCAGAAAATTTGTAGTGTAGCAATACCAAAATTTCCATACCTTTGCTTCTTCCTTAGAAACTCATCAGGACCATAGTGAAGAGTCAATCAATGGGCAGTGATCAAGTGTGTACTGAATTATGCATGTAAAGCTGGTAACTGCTGGACCACAGCTAAGCTCATTGCTGGCCACTCCCAATACAAGGTAATATTGTCACTAATGGTTTCTGTGCCACTTGCTTTTACTACATGTTAAAGTACTGCTGGTTCTGATCACTCAGGGAATCATCATCATTGGATTTATATTTCTCTGGGTCTTCATACACAGTTCAGTTAGAAACATTATAGCAAGACTTTTAGGACAATCAGTCTAATTTTATTTTCTGTCATTAGTAGAACTGTGCCAAATACTTCATAAGTTACCATAGACTGAACTGCTTTAGGATGACTATGATATTCCTCTTCCAGCCTTTAATTCCAGCACTCAGGAGGTAGAGGCAGGTGGATGTCTGTGGGTTCAAGGTTAATCTGGTCTACACAGTGAGTTCCAGGACAGCCAGAGCTACATAGTGAGACCCTGTCTCAAAACAGGCAAGCAAACAAACAAAAAGATGAATATGATATCCCTCAAAAAACAATGTTTTAATACAAGGCCTGACAAAGTATGACCCATAGGCCAAGTCTTGACAAGAGATGCTTACTCTGTATAGTCCTGCATGTCTTGAAACTTGCTCTGTAGACCAGGCTGGCCTCAAACTCACAGACATCTGCCTGCCTCTGCCTCCTGAGTGCTGGGATTAAAGGCATGTGCCACCACTGCCCAGCGACAGTGAGGATTTAAGTTCTTTTGTGGTATTCATAAACTTGGATAGGAAAAACTACAACTTAAGTTTCAGTAATCTCTAAGAGAAACAAGCTTTTCCTCCCATTATGACATCAGCAACAAACCAAAGACATATTTGTAGTATCAGGGACTTTCTCATCAGTAGATATAGGACAGATAGTTATATTATATATTAACTGTGTTGTAGTTATCTTACAATACCATTTATGTTCATTATTACTTTGAAATATCAGTAGAGAGAAAACAGCCTACTAAATATTTTTTACAATAGACTGCTAAAGAAACATATATAGCACAAACTCATTTTAAAATGTATCAATAAATTAATTTCATTTCAACTAGTTTCTCCTTTGAAAGACAAATAATTATAATTTTTCTTTTAAAACTATGATTCTGAGAAGGACTTGGGGTCTCAATAGCCTTGTACATAAAGGTTGAAAAGCTCTACTGAGCACATTAATTCACTGAGTATTCCCAACTACCTTAGGCAATTGATACCAGCCCTGAGCACACCTCTCTTTACAAAGGAGGACAATAAGGAGTTAGTAGTATGGCTGAGATTTGGACTCAGGTAGTCTTTGTCCAAAGATCATATTCCTTACCAACATTCTACAATATTCTACTGTCAATATGTGTGTCATTATCCCCATTTTATAGGCAAGGAAACTGACCTTTATATAAAGATGAAGTTGAAGGCCATTGTGAGTGGGAAAAGGAATGGACATTTCTTGAGCATTTACTGTGTGTGGCAAGCTCTTTGTAGACATATCTCATTTTATCCTTTTAATTGCCCTCAGGGTTTGACTGATGAGATGAGTGAACGGAGATCTAGGGAGGATAATAGCTGACTCAGGATCATACTGCTGTGAAGCCCTGTAAGCTTCCAAAGCCTCTCTTTCTCTCAGTCTACTATGCCACCTAATTAGTATGTAAATTATCGCATGCAATCCTGAGGTCTTATTTCATTCATGGACTTTTAAATAAGAAAAAATATTGCAAGGAAATATTTACATCCTCTCTCCTACCAAGTCAAGAAATTTTTCATCAAAACACATGGGCCAAATCAGTATGGATTTGCACAGTGTCTTTTGGGGAAAAATGTTGCATGTGAGGTTTAAGTATTTCACAAACCCACATTTAAGAACCATCGAAGTCTTTATTTAGAGCAGGGCAAACTCTAAATAGAGAAAGACTTCGATCCAGGAGTGGTGGAACACATCTTTGATCCCTTCAGATGGGAAACACAGGTCTCTGATCCCAATAATTAGAGTTCAGAGACACACACATGGGATTTGGAGGGACCTAGGTTTGGAGGCTACTTACAAAAGGCCTTCTCGATGCAGGCAGATTGTCCTTTGGGATCTCAAAATA
>CAJQZJ010030509.1:0-17795 GCA_907164525.1 Lophiomys imhausi | reverse complement strand
AAAAAAAGGTAATTGTCCCAGAGTTAGGATTAGGGCAGGGCTCTGTTCTTATCTTTCCAGGAGATTTAAAGCATCCATTCAAGGAATCCAGGGACAACTGGACAACGGAAACCTCAGCAGAAAACAGATCAGACACCAAAGAAGAAGAGTGGCCCAGATGATCTAGCCTTGCAGACTTCTTCAATAGCAGTTTCTTCAAAAGTCTACAACCACAACAACTCAAAATTGCTAAGATCGTTCACCTCCACAGACTACTCCAGCCAGATCTTCAGTAAAGTTCTGAAGATCAGCTTCTGTCTATGAACTTCTTAGGACATCTAAATAGCTGAGCACAAAAGGACTGAACATCAAATGATTCTATTAACATTTTTAACCATTTTTCCATTCTTATTTGGGCCCCAAACAGGTTTACTACGCCCCAAATCAGCAGGAAGTCATTTTAAGAGAACAACGTCCCATCCCCAGAAGGTGGGGAGGGTGTTCTCCCCCTTTGGTTATTTGACAGATAATAGAAAATTTTGTTATTTAGGGGAAAAGACTACAAGCTGTTAAATGGTCTTGTTAAATGGGTTTTGGAGGTTAGACCCAGGGACTTCTCTCTTTTGCTTTTCTGTATCCTCCTTTCTCTCCTATATAGGAGTGAACAGACTTGAGAAAAATGGGACATAGACATATTATAGGAAAGATCAAGAAAAAAGGACAGATTATGGAATATAGCCTTATACCTTTGTATACTGATACGAAATTAATATTATATTTGGCTAAACTGGTATTGATCATTGTATATTTGTATATTGATACAAAATAAAGATTATATTTGGCCACAATGGTATTGACCCTTGTATATTAATGTAAAATTAAGATTGTATTGGGCTACATCGGTATTGATCTTTGTATATTGATACAAAATTAAGATTATATTTGGCCACATTGGTATTGATCTTTGTATATTGATACAAAATTAAGGGTAACACTTCTTAAAGGAATTGTTCGTAGTAATACTAAAAAATGAAATGTCAAGTTTTGACCTCTCGCTACCAACCGACATAAACTGTTTAGGATAATTAAGAAACAGAAACTAATAGTCATGAAAACATGTCATTTTGTTAGTTACTATGACAGTCTATCACAGTTATTTTCTAAGCTACTCAGAAATCAAGTTGCTAAGAGACAAGCAATATTTGCTTATCTAAATATAAGAGATACATAGGGCATCTTCAAAAACCTCAAGAGATCTGCAGAATATGGCATTCAAAGATGTTTTCTTAACTTAAGAATTTTTGATATCGAGACATGTCAGCTACTGACAGCACCCCCTATTCTACTCCAAGTAGAAGATGAGCATCGAAGAATCTCCAGTGGGAGATGAGTGAATTGGTGGTAAGCCATTCTCTTGGCAAGAAAAACCCCTTGCTTCAACTCTAGACAGACTTCTGTCCAAACAGGACAAAACTTGTAAGCAGATAAGTCGACAGCCTAGCTCTGCCAAGACAGGGTAGGTAAGTCCTTCATAATTCCTGCTCTACAATCAATGTCTGTCAGAGAAGCGGGTCCAAATAGCTGAAGATTGATGCTGCAATGTATGGAGAGAAAATGGGAACTGTCCAGGCAGCCACTGGTATGTCATTTCTTAGTTTTGGAAGCTGCAGGCCCTGCACTTCCTATATAATCAGATATATTTATCCCTCTCAGGTCTCTGAGGTGGTTGAAGAATAGATACCTAGAGTCTCATAGTTAAATTTTGAGTTGTTTAGGAATCAAGAGGGTGTTCTGGATCTAAGAAGATATTTTAAAAATTATGAGGCAAGTTAGTATGAAAGCTGAGTTAGATATAGAACTTTAAACTCATGGAGATGGTTAGATAGTAGAATGTTAAAGTCAGGTGCCAAATACATATGGACTGGACATTGGGAATGTATGCTAAGCCATATAACTCTTATAATTGTGGCCTATTTATTTCTGTTGTTTTGTATTGTATTTATAGTTATAAGAAAAAGAACCATTTTTTGGACTGAAAGCGAGAGCCGTTGGGGGGAAAAAAGAAATACCTTAAACAAAAAAAAAAAAAAAGAAGGGAAGAGGATGGGGGGGTTGAGGGGGAGAAGGGTGGAAGGGTGGGACTGGAGAGGGGAGTAGGGAGGGGATTGTGATTGAGATGTAACTTGAAGAAATAAAAAATAAATTATTAAAAAATATATAAAAAGCTGAATAAAAAAAAAGAGAGCTCAGATGTCAACATATAAAAGAATGAAATTAGACCCATACTTATCACCTTGCACAAAACTTAAGTCCAAGTGGATCAAAGACCTCAACATAAAACCTCACACACTAAATCTATTAGAAGAGAAAGTGGGTAAAACCGTTGAACTCATCAGCACAGGTGACAACTTCCTGAACAGAACACCAACACCTCAGGCTCTAAGACCAACATTCAATAAATGGGACCTCATGAAATTGAAAAGCTTCTGTAAGGCAAAAGACACTGTCATTTGAACAAAATGGCAACCAACAGATTGGGAAAAGATCTTTACCAACCCCACATCTGACAGAGGGCTAATACCCAAAATTTACAAAGAACTCAAGAAATTAAATGCCAAGAAATCAAGTAATCCAATCAGAAAATGGGGAACACAGATAAACAGCGAATTCACAAAGGAGGAATTCCTAAGGGCTGAGAGACACTTGAAGAAATGCTCAGCATCCTTAATAATCAGAGAAATGCAACTCAAGATGATTCTCACACCTGTCAGAATGGCTAAGATCAAAAGCTCATATGACAGCACATGCCCATTACAATACACTAAAATGTCCCCAAAGGCTTTTCTATTGGAGACTTAGAACCCAAAGCAGCCATGTTTAAGATGAGGCCTTTGAAGGAGTAAATGGATGATGGGGGCTCTGATCTCGCATCAGTGCACTTATCCACTGATGAGTTCATAAGCAAACAGACTACTAGACAGTGAAAGTAGCAGAACCCATAGTTAGTAGGGGCAAGTAAGGGGAAGTAAAAAATGTGCCTTAGAAAAATATAACTTGTTCCTAGATTGCTTTTTGACTCTTCCCCCGACCCCTTGTCAGGGTATGGTTGAAAGTATGAGTCAAAATAAGTCTTTCCTCCTTTAAATGATGTATTGGATGCTTTGTCTCATCAAGGGAGAGCTGACTAACCCAATGGTTAAATACCTACTTCATCCATCACCAGAAATGCTCACACATCTCCAATATGGTCTTCACTCCTAAGATCATGATTACTACTTCCTAATACCTAGCTAACATCATATTCACATGACTCAAAAGCATCACACAGTGCAAAAATATTTTATTCTAGTTCATGACCCAACCATCTGCAAAATATGGTAATCTTGTAATAGTCCCCTTAAAAACTAAATTATAACTGATTCATGTACATAAGCCTGAAAACTAGAATCAATTCCTTACCACTTCCTTTGTCATCCTTTGTCAGTTGTTATGGGATAACATAAATCTAATCCCTTTTATTAACTCTTCAGGCCCTGAAAAATTTCTGTTTAATTCACAATGTCTCTGAAACCTATCTACTGTACTCCTCTCAGCCATCGCCATCTATTCCTGCCCAACTCCATCTATTGCAGTGAAAGGACATCACAACCACAAACCCCCAACTCCTGATTAAAATTCAACTTCTATTAAACACAAAATGAAAGTAAAATGTACTGATTATAGGAAAGTGCTGCTACAACACAATGTTCAATAATTATCTGCTGAATAGGCAAACTGATGGATCTACCTGCTTTTCCCTAGACAAAAATCAGACACAGTGTTAAGGCAGGATGTAAAACAAGCAATGTGTATATATTATTACACTGGAAAGTTCTCCAGGCTCCCAAGTCTGGGTTAATTGCTTTCAGATGTATTTCAATATCACTCTGCAAGAAAAACAATAGTGCAGAACATGTTTAAATTCTGCCTGTCATACATCGCTACACTCCAAAACAAACACAGTATCTTGCACGCAGGAAGCATAAATATTCACAAAGAGTACTTCAGTACATATGGTATTGGCAAGGCTACATTTCTTTATATTGATTAATGTAAAGATAGCACACATCTAATACCACTACAGAGTGAGCATATTTGTCTCTGCCTTAAAAGCCACAAAACTGCAATACAAGTAAAAAGGGTGTATACACACAATATGAATGCTCTCTCTGTACAGATGCACCCTACTGAGGTTACAGTACATATGAGCTGTGAGTCCTTCCCTTTCCATCACCAGGGTTTTCTTTTCAACTCTCTGTATCTTTGACTTGACAACTTCTTGATACATGACATTATCACGAATTTCTTTTCCCCCTTCTGCTTTTCTTCATTGTGCTATGGATCCACAAGCATTTATCAAGTTTTTATATCAGATTTTCTGCTGTTGTTAGGATAGTCAACTTATTGTACAAATCACACAAAAGTAGAGTGTACTTCACCTACCTACCCACTATAGACCTTAAGAAGTTTTCGACTGGCAGGACTGAAGTGTAATATAAATCACCAAAATGCCAATATTCTTCTTTTGTCAGAATGAGAAAACATAAGTTGCAGTAGTAGCTGATGTGATATTTTTATGATTCTTGAACTGTTACGACTCAGTTTTTAGTTGATTTAGCAAATGGTGCTATGTGAAAGAAGAAACTTATTTTCAACCTGCTGAGGCAGCAAGTTTCTTTATAGACCTTCTTCATGCTTGAGGCAGTCAAACCTACAGGCAGGTGAAACTAGATTTATAGGTTAGTAACCAAAAAATGACTGCAAACAGCACCTTAAATTCATACCGTCTGGCAAAATACCCAGTTTATACCATCAATAGAAACAGCAAGGAATTTGTAACATATGCTAACACAGAAAGTTAACAAAGACATATACTACCTTTTAACATTTAACTCTGCAAATAACATAAACTAGAGAGAGGTTACCAATGTGCACTAAGGTGGGAAATATCTTAAAATAGAGGATATTTCCAAGCTGACTATAGGTGCATGCCTTGGAAGATGGAAGCAGAGGCAAGCAGATGACTGAGTTCAAAGCAAGTCTGATCTACATAGCAAGTTCTAAGCTGGCAGCCAGAGGCACCTAGTGAAAACCTGTCTAAAAATAATAATGGTAATAAATAAAGAAGGGTATTTCCAATAAGCCTCTTTGAAAACCAAATAAAAGCGACTGGTTTCTTCTAGTGTTCTTCAGCATCTAAAAGATGTCATGATTCTGATCCTTCCCAAGAGTAGAGCATGAATATTTTTATCAAAGTGATATTGAAAATGGACTTCATAAACTAGGTGTGGTGGTACAGGCTTTTAGCACTCAGGAGGCTGCTACAGGTTGAACACTAGGAGTTCAAGGCTGGCCTGTTGTTCATCTACATAGTGAGTTCCAGGATAGCCATAGCTACACAGTGAGACTCTGTCTCAAAAAAGAAAGAAAGAAAGAAAAGAGAAAAAGAAAGAAAGAAGGAAGGAAGGAAAGAGAGAAAGAAAGAAAGAAAATGCATTTCACAATTTCAGAAAGAAAAAATAGGGCACACTTAATATGTAACTTCATAAATAACTATAATAAGCTTCATATAGTGGTACACATCTGTAACTGGCTATAATATCAACATTAGGAAAGCAGAAGCAAAATTCCCAGTTCAAGGTCAGCTTGGAATACAAAGTGAGGCCATGTTTCAAAAAAAAGGAAGAAAGTGGAAGGAAGGAAGAGGAGGTAAAATACTGTGTACAGGTATACCTGTGTGTAACAGTTGCTATAGAATAATATGGATGAATAAAACTTCCTAACATCCTTTTCATAAACTTACCATGCAACTACTAGCACTAATGTAGAGTTACATTGATGCCACTACCTAAGGTTCTACCTGTGCTGTTAAAAACATGTTTTTCACTTAAGATTTAGAGTGTTCATTCACAGCAGTCTCCTGGGGAATACTGTGCCTCTGAGAAAACTGAGATCAACCACACAAGAAAAGCACAGAGGGTGGGCTGAAGAATGACAACCACACTCTCTATTGTGATAGGCTGTTAAGAAGCTTCTATGTGGTGGATATGAAAGGGGTGGAGAGGAGCTGTAAATCCCAGCAATTTGTCTGAAGGCTGCTCCACTTCTTTACCTCAAGGCATGATTACAGAAGCGTGAGGACCTCTGTAACCCACACTGCACAGCACCCATTCTCACAGCCCGGCCTATGGATGCCTCCTCCAGCACCACAGATGATTCCAGAATATAGGCTGCAGTTTCTTACTTGTTGAAAGGGGACCCAAATGGGGCTATGAGTGTACTTGGGGCAGAAGATGCCAGTATGGTGGCAGTAGCCAGAGTGAGATAACCCAAAGGAAAGGTGAGATTCTAGGGAGGTAAGGAAAGGAGATCTTTGGCAGCATACTCTATCTACTCCCTTCTATCTAAATAAATAAACAAACAAATAAATGATGAATAAAATTTTAAAAACTGATACGTACAGTACTGTATGGTTAAGTCACCAATGTTCTGGGTTCCAAATGTATTTTTTTAATAATATTGAACATAATTTGTTTTCTTGTTTTGCTGTGTTTCAAAGTGCCTCTCTCTAGTCCAGGCTGGCCAGGAATTTATACCAATCCTCCAGCTTCAGTCAGGGACTACAGCTGTGAGTTACCACACCCAGCCTAAAAATGCCATTCCTAATGCTACTTTATAGAACTTCAACTCTAAACTGCTGAAGAAAACAAAACATACAGTATAATGCTTTGCTTTTCCAGAAATTCTTAAGACTTCAAAACTTAGGTCTAGGTGATTCAATTAAAACCATGATTTCTTTGATTATGACATAAACTCCTCTTAGACTAAGCTTCCCCCCCCAAAAAAAAACAAACAAAGTCAGCAAACGATTTTGGGAGGGGGGGTTGAGACAGTTTCAGTATGAAGTATAAGCTAGGATTACAAGCACACACCACCAAAGCTAGCTTGCAATATGTTATTTTTAATCAACTATTAAATGAGAAGTTGTCACTACAACTCACTGCAAAGAAGTACTAAATTTTTATTCTGAATATTTGACATCTATTCTTGGCTCCTCTACTTAGAAGTAAGCAAACTATTATTCTCTATGACTTGGTTTTTCCTCACCCTCATACTAGAGCTACATTATACAAGATTAATTCTATAGGCAATATGGTCTCACAAACACAAATTCAGTGATTACATCCAGAATATAGGCTGCAGTTTCTTACTTGTTGAAAGGGGACCCAAATGGGGCTATGAGTGTACTTGGGGCAGAAGATGCCAGTATGGTATCTTCTGACATATTTAAAAGGAAGAAGAGGATGGGAAGAAAGGGACAAAATGGCTCAGATAAGAGACCTGGGTTTGGATCCCCATAAAAAGCTAGGCGACAGGAAGCTGTAAACCCCAGTGAAACAGGGTGACCACAGGAGCTTGCTGGATGGCAGTCTATCCAAAACAAGAAGCAAGCTCCAGATTCTGTGAGAATCTCTTTCTCAGAGGATTACAGCAGAGAATGATGGAGCAGGACACCCAGACTCATCTTCTGGCTTCCAAATGTGTACCCCTACACACGCATGTATGCATACACAACAGACAGGTTCACCTCACACACAAAAATATTTAATAAAATAAAATAAAAAATTCAAAGACATAATGTGGATGAATGAGGAAAAACAAGACATGATTAATATTGTTCCCTATTCAACTATAAAGTCAAATCCTTTCTATGAAGTTATATTATGTATGGAAGTAAGCTTTACAAAGTACCAAGGTGCCATTTTAGATATTTAAACAAATACCTTTACTGCAGAAACCCCTGGAACATTTAAAGTGAAGTCCATGAAACCTAATTCTCAGTGCTACAAGCTGTGGGTATGAGGTGTGTGGGGGTATAATACTGATTGATACTTTTTTATGATTTTTCAAGACAGGGTTTCTCTGTGTATCATTGGCTGTCCTGGACTCAGTTGTGGATTACACTGGCCTTGAACTCACAGAGATCCACCTGCCTCTGCCTCCTGAGTGCTGGGATTAAAGGTGTGCCCCACCATGCCCAGCAACCACTGAGCCATCTATGTAAAGTCCTGAGTTTCGGCTCCGATACTACTGAACATCTGAGATTTAAAGGAAAATACTCAAAAACAACCGTATAAAATGCAATGACAAATCGGTCTCTGCATCCCCCTACACATCATTATCAGCATAAGCCAGTCACTACTACTTCTCTAACATACTTCACACACAGTGGATAAAACAGATTAATAACGGTGGAGATGTTTTAGTATTTCATTTTAGGACCTACAACTACTTTAGTTCATAGCACACTTGAGTCTAAAAATGTTTTCTTAATGTCAACAAAACCCCCCGAGCAAGGGGAAATCTGGATGTCAGAGCTCTAAGGAGTTGTTCAAGCTGTTCTCTGGTCTAAACTTTTCCTGCCAGAACTCTTGTCAGTATAAACCTTTGAAATGGTGAGTGTAACATGCTAAGTCTCTAATTAAACCCCTCGACAAGTCACATCACTGAGGAAAGCCCAATGCCTTCTTTGGCACAGGCTTTGACTAGGTCAAAAGAACCTAGAGGAAACTCCTACCGGCCTTAGTGATCTAAGAACTGTATCTAACTGGGCAGACTGGTGGAAGGGAAACTGTAAAGCCAACTTGCAATACTAAGTAGCAAACGGTAAAAAAAAAAAAAAAATACCAATGCTGAAAATGTGTAACAATCTAATAAAGCAGGAAAGCACTCTGACTGGGCATTTCTGACTGACAGGGCCATTCATTCCAAAGTCAACTCTTTTGGCTTAAAAAGACCTTACAATGTGGTATATTTCTGGGTATTACAGATACCACAGATACAAAACAAAAAGATTCTTTGCTTAACTTTAAGGAGCTTTAAGAGTTCAAAAAAGACAAATTTAGAATAATCTGGGATCCCAATAAAGTAATGAACTTTCCTAGAGGATGTAGTGTTGTGTAGTGTACTCAAAAGGCCATATCTGTAAATAAGAGAGTATCATTAGTTTATAAGAGTAGGGCTCAGTGTAATGAAGAATGGGATGAAGTCACATAGACGCAAAGTCTGTGCGATCCAAACCTGAAATTCCATCCTGAGTTCAAGGCCAGCGTGGGTTACATAAACTGAAATGACGACTGATGTAAGATTACTCTGGACAGCCTTGTAAAAAGCCAAGAAAACGAAAGGAGGTATTCCAGTAAACTAATAAAACTTAATAAGGTGAAAATTTTAACTTATAATTTGTTGTAACAGTGATGTGGAGATAAAGAGGTTAGTACTTTATTAAATAAATAAGTCTGTACTTTATTAAATGAATAAATGAATAAATAAATAATAGTAAATGCACAGGACTGGGACAACCTCCTTAGGTCAACATTTATTTCAACCACTTTCTAGCCACGTCATGGGAGAAAGTTGTTTAACAATTTTTTGCCTTCATCCTTCGCACCTGTGAAGTAGGGTAGGAAAAAAAAAAAAGGCTGACGAGTCAGTAGCAACATCTTCACAGCACGGGTGTGATTACACTGCACTACTCATCAAAACTTCATGACCAAAGTCAGATTCCAATACTTGAGGCATTGGCGCCCCCTTCTTGGTCTGAATCCTCAAACACCTTCCTACTTCCAGGAACCATTGGTATCTAGTGTCCTTTCTCCGAAACAATACGCGTTTTCCTAACTCTACCATTCTTCACCATCTATCAGAGCCTACTTCTCTAGGAAATTAACTCTCCTTCAGTCATAAAGCGCTGTCCGTTCTTACAGGTTTACTAACACTGCAACAGTTTTCTTAATGCTTCTCCTTTCTCACTAAAATGTTACAGAAAGCTGGGGCAAATAATATGTTTCATACTCATTCCTACCCATCAGCCCAGAAGGTACCTATGCCAGGCTGGGAAAAGCGCCGCTTGAATTTAACCAGATATTTACAACAGTCATGGCTGCAATTCCAGAAACTGCTGAATTTCGAATAATTTTCAATTGCTTTCAGATCCCCAAAATTCATCACACGAAACGTCCTTTAAAAGGACCACACCAACGCCGTCCTTTCAAGAAAAGTTCCATGGGGCACTCCCGCACCAGTAGCCCGGGCCGTCATTCCCCGCTTTGCAAGTTGAGCGTGCAGCGAGGGCAGCGGCGCTCCGGCCGGCGCGGTAGTTTGAAATGAGGGCAGCAGGCCGGCTCTGGCCGCCGCGCGGGGCTGGGCTCCGTGCTCCCGCCAACTTCCCGCAGGCCGCCGCCGCCTCCCGCGTCCGCCGCGGTGACTCCCTCCCGGGGCAGCGGGGCGCCGTGCTCGGCCCCGCGGGCCCTCCCAAGCGGCGCTGCTCCGGCCTGGCCCCCGCCGGCTACCCAGCCCCGAGGCCTCGCTCTCTCCCCGCGGGCCGCCGCCCCAAGGGGAGCGGGTGGACTCGCCGAGCTCCGCGTGGCGCCGGGGGCGGAGCCGGCCCCGAGGGCCCCCGAAAGGACGGGGGCGGGCGGTGTTGATCCGCCTTCCCCGCCGCGTCCCCGGCGCCCCTCTCCCGACCTTCCCGGGGATCCGTCCTGCGCCCACGGCCGGGCGGCCGGCGCGATTCGGCACTTACCAACCCGCCTGGGACAACGCGGCGCCGGGCACCTCGGCCATGGTTGGCTGTTCAGGCCCGGGGACGGCGGGGGTCTGAACTTGGGGTGGAGGACAGGCCTCCTTCTGGAGACCCAGAAAAAGGAAAGGAAGGGGAAAGAGAGGGGGAAAAGAAGAAAGAAAAGAAAAAGAAGAAAAAAAAAAAAACTCCTCTGTTCGACTGAGCCACTGGGCATGCTCAGTGCGCCGGGCGCTTCTGCGTGCGGGTTCCGCTCGCCGCGTTTTGCGAGCGGCCGCGGGGGCCGGCCCGGGGTGGGAGCGGCGAGCCGCCAAACGCGGCCTGTGCCCGGGGATCGGACGCGGTGCCGCGGGGACCGCGCTAGGCTGGTGCCGCTCCTGTCCTGCTGCTTGGTCACTTTGTTGAGTTGCACGCTCCGGAGCCGCCTCACGGGGCGGGACACGGACCACGCGGCCCGGGCGGCGCCTTCGGGATGAGGCTACCACAGCCACGTTTGGGGCGGTGCAGCCCGGCCCATTCCGCACCAGAGCTGATTGTTCTGGTCAGGGCCGGTCCCATTCACCCGGCCTTGCGGTCAGCCGAGACTCAGAGAACTGCTGCTCGCGCCCCTTCTGAGTCCCGGCGGACGGATGGGTGAGTGGGGCACCCTAACCCTGCACTTATAGGGGGGTTAACTTTGGAACCAGGCAGTGGTGAGATGACTGCACTTTCTTGTCGTCCTTCTGCTGGGCTGGCTTAGCCATTCCCCAGTGAGGCCCAGCGACCTTGGCACCCGCACCTAGCCAGGCTAGCGCCGCCCTATACCGTGCCCTTTGCCGCACGCGGGAGAACTGGAGTGCACGACGGAGCCCCGAGTGGGCATGCGCGGCGACGCCACCCGCCTGCGCCGAGACGCTCCAACGTGATTGGGCAGCTGGGAGTCACGCAGGCCAATCAGAGAAGAGGATTCCGGACGTTGCACCGCCCTGTAGATGCCTCTGAAAAGTTTGCAGTGTGATTTAGGACCAAGGTGGTGGCAGAGGAAAAGAGGAAAGGAAGGCCCGCCCCGGTGGTTCTGAGGAGTTAAGGACTGTTTAAGAATTCAGAATCCTGATGTTATAAAAGTTATTTTGGAGGATCCTCACACTGTTAAATAGAACTAAAATACTGTATGACCTATTTATTCCACCTATGCCCCCATTCCCATTAAACTCCATATCATGCCATGGATATTTTCTAATCTTGCACATAAAGTTCATTATAATTTTTTAAAAAAGAACTCACAATCGGTCTACCATCCGTAGCCTGTCCACTATTGTCACCGTCACGGAGAGACTACAAAATTGGCAGTCGCTCCTGAGACTTGGAAGCAACTTAATAAAGAAAGAAGGGTATTAAGTATCCTGAGATTAGCTGAAATCTCCCATTTCCTGAATTTAGCCTTCCCTGGACCTACAGTTCTAAAGTCACTATGCCTTCTTTGGGGAAAATACTCTGATGTGTGTTTCCAAACATACATTGCTCTTAGGTAGATTTTAGTATGTGTACTAGCATGTTCAGATTCAGGAGTAACTTTACTTTATTCCCCAGTATTTGCAGTAGTATAAAATGTTTCAAGTCATACATGAGCGGTGTTTTTATATATGCACCAGCCGACCTGTGCACAGACAGAAAAAAAATAAAGATAAATAGATTACTCAAATTAATTTCCAATTTTATTGGTTATTAAATAGAATATTGCCTTACCGAATATTTATATCTTTTTATTAGTGTAAATTATCTGTGAAAATATCATCCCAATTACTGAATACATAAGCCTTTACACTTGTTCTCACATTCAGTTTGATACTGTAAGAATTCATCATTGCAGATGCTTATGGCTAACGTTAAATATTGTTCAAAATAAGGTTAAATATTACAAAAATACTAAATCTTCAAGAATATGGTTCCTACTAGAGAAATTTGTTATAATGAGAGAATAAAAAACTTAATGATATTAATGACACATTGAATTTTTGAGAATGCATGCATTTTGAGTACCACAAAAAATAAAGAAAAACTGGGTATGATGATCCATATCTGTAATCCCAGCACTATAGAGTGGGAGACGGGAGAATGGATGATTCAAGGTCTTTCTTGGCTATATAATTAATTTGAGGTGGCCTGGGCTACCAGCAAACCTGCCTCAAAAAAGAGCTGGAGTGGAGGGTTCTTACAGAGGTGAACCAGATTATATTAATACAGAATAAAGAATAGAAAGATCACTTTTCCTAATAACAATTGATTAATGCAAAATTTATCAGGATAATTGATAGTTTGTAGAAATTATAGTGTATAACAAATTACAGTGTATAACAAAAGGGGAAATGTGCCTATATCTTTACAACAAGAAATCAGTGCCTTAAGGAAGTGCTGGAATCAGAGTGGCTCAATCAGATCTATGCCTCCTTCATCTAGAGATGCACATAACCTAGGAAATGTCCTTGTCAGTGTTCTTTTAACTTAATCAAGCATCTAGGCTGTTGTTCTCAGTCAGATGCTGATCACCACCCTCTGGGCACATTTAACAATGTCTGGGGGACACTTCTGGATGCTGCAGCCTGGGATGGTATGCATGAGGTCAATTGCATCTGAAGGGTAGAGGCCAGGGTTGCAGCAAAGCAACTTGAAAAGCACAGGATACTTGTGGAACCCCTCAAAATTTTGCTGGTGTGAAATATCAATAGTGCAGTGAGTGGCTAAAATCCAAGTGTAGATTAAAACATTAAAATACATAGAAGAATGGAACAAAATAGAAATGAAGACACACAATGATTTAGAACGTTTCATGTCACACAAAAAAATAGGACCTGGATTGTCAAAAAAAATTAGAAAAGAGAAAATTATTCTGTATTAAAAATATGCAAGAAATACTGGGCATGGTGCATGCCTTTAATCTCAGCAATTAGGAGGCAGAGGCAGAAGTACCTCTGAGTTCCAGGCCAGCCTGGTTTACATAGATAGTCAGGTCAGCCAGAGCTACATAGTCAGACCCTTTCTCAAAACACCAATATGTACATATAAGAATATAGCTGTGTTGAACCCGCGAGGGGGCTCCCTGAATCCTGACACCCAGAGACCACCAATGCCCCCCCATTCACTGTAATAGACAAGAGGTTTATTTAAGCTGATGCGCCAGGGTTCAACTCCCCCATAGAGGAATGAACCCCATAAAACGGCTCTCGTGCCCTTTAAATACACAAGCGGCTACAAAAAGGTGGGGGCACCAAGGAGTTGCTTTTTTTTAGCCCACCAGGCAACAGCCACAGGTGGTGATAAAGGAACAAAAAGTATGTTAAGTTAGGTGGTGACGCAAGTGGGGAGTGTAGACGAGGGATCCGAGGGGAGTCTGAACAAACCAGCCAGCTATGCAAGCTTTGTTATTTTCAAGGACTGAGTTCTGTGGAAGGTTTCCAGAAGGAGTGAGGTCAGGGTCTCACCACAGAGGAGAAGGCCATGTATTTATTAATTTTTACAGTCTTACAGCTGACCAGAAATGAAAGCAACAGTTAATTATAAGATGAAATTATAAGAATACACAGCCATCTAAGAAGAGTAACTTTGCAGAGGAGAGGTGACAAGCACTCTGCTGCAGTTTGAATCTAAAGTCTCCAAAGTACTCATGTTTTGAATGCTTCGTTGGATTCCCATTCCACTGGTACAGTTTTGGGAGGTTCTGGAAAAGTTGGTGGATGAGACCTAATGTATGTCCCTGGAGGCAAGTCCTTGAAGGTTATGTTATTTATGGTCAGATCTGCTGTGAGTAGTCTGGACCTTACGCTCCATGATCTGAGGTGCTTCACCATACCTTCCCCATTATGATAAACTGAAACTGTAAGCCAAAAAAACTCTTTTCTCCCTGAAGTTGTTTATAGGGAGTTAGATTAATTAAATTAGATTTAGAAACTATATAGGGGTTTCTGATACAGTCTCCTAATTCGGGGCATGAAGATCAACTTGGCTGTGACCAACTAGCTTATCAGTTTGTGAAAAAATAAGAATGAAGTCAGGTGAAAACAGGAAACAAACAGGAGACTTAATGGACTGAAAAACAAGGTTGAAGCCAGGAAAAACAGGAAAGACTTAATGGACTAAGAAACAAAGTATTTGGCCTGGCATTGTTTTCAGCTGCTAAGTGGGCGGAGCCCAAATTAAGCTGAAACAGGTGGAGCAAGGAGAGATTCTATTTAAGGTTGAAACCAGAGGGCCCCTCATGCTAGAGAGCTCTGAGAGTCCTGCTGAAAAAAGTGCTGGTCATCAGTTGATGGCCAGATCTCCCTGAGGCAGAAATAAGCTGGTGAGAAAAGAAAGCCTCAGCAAGACAGCAAAAGGCCAAGGACTAAACCCTGTGCCTCAACTTTTGCCTAGAGGGGTTTGAACTGTTTGAACAGTAGCATAAACGAAACTGTGGCTGGCTTTAAGGACTGAGGCAGAGCAGCAGAGAAAGAAATAAGTTGGCCTACAGATGGCTGGGGTCTCCCAGAGAGAAGAAAGCATCAAGCCTTATTTAAGGTGAGACTGCAATTTACCCTGATCAACCTGCATCTGAGATATTCCAGAAAAAGAACTGTTAAGTGTGTTAAGGGTCTACCACAGAAACTGTGTTCCTGACAACTGAGGACCTGCCCCAGAGACTGTATCCTTCTAAAAGGTTAGGAAAATAATTATCAATAGGATTAGTGGTTAGGTTAAAGGGGTTGTAGGAATTTATAGGGTTAATAGTTAATAAATTGTTGGTATTTGTTATAAGTGAATATTGTTAGTAAATAAATACTTAATAATAATTAAAAAGTTCAGTAACAGTTGTTTCTATTGAGTATTGTGCATTCAGGGATACAGAAGTTGCTGATACAGTCTCACTCTGCAGCCCAACCTGGTGTCCTATATCCTCTTGTTCCTCTTACTTCAGCCTCCTGAGTCCTGGAACTAGGAGCATTTGCCACCATACCCAGCTAAATTAAATCTTTTAACCTTAAGCAGTTTGTATCTATGAATGTTACAATAACCCATGAATAGCATAAGCATACACATTCCAGCAGAACTCTCTGCGATACAGGAAATGCTCTATGTCTATACTACCAGGAGAGTCACTACCCGTGATGTACTGGGTTGTCCTTACATGCCGGACACAAAGCATACATATGGCTGAGGCATATATATGTGTGTGTATGTTTGTGTGTGTGTGTTTAGATGTATAAACATACACATAAATATGTGTGTAACTATATGTGTAAAGTTAGATATAAATATTTACATATATATTTATATATATTTACATTTATATATTTATATAATATATATTATATAAATATATATACATTTATATTATTTTTGTATATGTACATTTACATATATATTTATATAAATTTATATGTGTATGTAAATATAAATATATGTATATGTATTTATTTATATAAATATATATTTACAGCTGGCTAGGGGCAAAGCTAGTTATATTCACATGCTTTCAGGCCTAATTCTCCCTTGATTCCTAGGTGAGGGGTGGGGCCAGTTCTGTACAACCCTGAAACATTAACATAGCCCCAGACAACAGCCCAGACTGCGGATGTTTGTAGAAGTAAATTGCTAGCTAAATTGGTAGACCATGAGACTCAATCTCAGGGTTGTGGGTTTGAGACCCACATTTGGCACCATTGTAGAAGAAAATTAAATTATTTACTAGTATTTATATGTGTGCCATTTGTAGAAATAATTTATTAAATTATTTATTAGTGTTTATAATATATTTAACGGGTGAGCAGTGTTAATCCTTAACCTGCCATCATAAATGAGCACACAGATGCCTGATGAATATTAACAAGCCCTAGCCTAGATTGTGCAGTCTTTGCCACCAGCTGCTCCACTGGTCTAATATAACAGTTTACAGTTATTAATAAATGTACTTGGGGTTTTTTTATTGAAAAAAATTTACTTTGTGAATTTCACATCATGCATCCTATTCCCTTCCATTTTCCACCTCCCCACAGACACACCCTCCACCCTTGCAATCTGTCCCAGCATAAAAAAAGTAACAGCTTATTGTGGAAGCTGCAGCATATCTCAGTATGTCCCACAATATTCCCCTTTGTCCACACATTCTGCTTGCAAATGTTCATTGTAATGACTCCTTGGTCTGGTATGAGGTCCCTATTTTCTGCTACTCCATCAGTACTGGAACTCCTCTCGGATATGCCATAACTCTCCTGTATCTTAGAGCTCCTGAAGTCCTAGGTTGTGGAACTGACCTTTTCTTGCACTCAAGCAATTCATCGATGGGGTAGATTTTGGGGTGGGCCAACTCAAAGCCCTGGTTCTGGACCTGAAACCACCACTTGCATAGCTAGTTCTACTATGGAAAGATGCCAGGCCTTCTCTCCTGAGTGAGGCAGCATATGAGGAGCAGGGACAGCTCTCCTGCTCTTGTGACCCCATCTGACCAGATCTCCTGTCGGCCAATGGTGGTAAGGGCAAAAGGGAGGGGAAGGCATCTCTCCCTAGCCAACACCACCACATAGCAGACGAATGGCAGGACTGACTCTCCCACACTCACTCCCTCAGAGCTGGCTCACTCACAACCCCCATATCCAGGACCAGCTGTGGTGTGCTATCCTGGCAAGGTGCAGAGCCTGCTCTTCCGAGTGCTGCAGCATGTGAGGAGCAGGAACAGCTCTCCTGCTCTTGCGACCCCATCTAGGCCAGATCTCCTGGTGCTGGTCTTCTAGTCATCAGGTTGCTCCATGGCCCCAAAGTGGAGTTGGTATCCACTTTGCTTCTTTTTTCTTCTTCCAGGAATGTTAGGCTACTAATGGATGTTCATAGGTCAGAACACTGAATGTAGATATAGCCTCTCTCCTCTCTGCCACCTACTGATGCACATGTGACATAGCAGTCACATCTGCAATGCTTTTAGGGGCAGTAATAAATGTATTTGTTAACAGAGTTTCAGTTTCAGGTGGTGAAAGGCCGCCATGGGGTTCAGGCTTCCAGCCAGGCCACTGCTGACTGCTCTGCTGGCCTAATATAACAGTTTATAGTTATTAATAAATATCTTTGTTAACTAAGTTGCAATTTCAGATGTTGGCCTGGGATTTGGAGGTAACAAATCCTCACTGCTACATGGAGTTTTAAGATAGATAGATAGATAGATAGATAGATAGATAGATAGATAGATAGATAG
>CAJQZJ010030508.1:0-16757 GCA_907164525.1 Lophiomys imhausi | reverse complement strand
ACCTCAGAGAGCTGAGAAGGATAAATATATCTGATTGTATAGGAAGTGCAGGGCCTGCAGCTTCCAATACTAAGAAATGACAAACCAGTGACTACCTGGACAGTTCCCATTTTCTCTCCATACATTACAGCATCAGTCTTCAGCCTTTTGGTCCTGTTTCTCTGACAGACATTTATTGTAGAGCAGGGATTGTGAAGGACTAACCTACCCTGTCTTGGCAGAGCTAGGCTGTCAACTTCCCTGCTACCAAGTTTTGTCCTTTTTGGACAGCAGTCTGTATGCAGTTGAAGCAAGGAGTTTTTACATGCCAAGAGATAGGCTTGCCACTAATTCAACCATCTCACACTTGAGATTCTTCGATGCTTTTCTTCTACTTGGAGTAGAATAGGGGGTGCTGTCAGGAGCTGATATGTCACGATATCAAAAAGAAAATCTTAATTTAAGACCACATCTTTGAATGCCATATTCTGCAGATCTCTTGGGGTTTTTGAAGATGCCCTATCTATCTCTTGTATTTAGATAAGCAAATGTTGCTTGTCTCTTAACAACTTGATTACTGAGTAGCTTAGAGAATATCTGTGATAGACTGTCTTAGTAGCTAACAAGGTGACATGCATGCATGACTAGGAGTTTGTTTTTCTTAACTATCCTAAACAGTTTAAGACGGTTGGTATCAAGAGGCCAGAGCTTCACATTTCATTTTTAAGTATCTCTAGGTACGATACCATTAGGAAGCGTTACCTTAAATTTTGTATCAATATACAAAGATCTATTCAAATGTGGCTAAATATACTCTTAATTTTGTATCAATATACAAAGATCAATGCCTATGCGGCCCAATACAAAATTAAGATTATAGTTGGCCACAATGGTATTGACCCTTGTATATGGACGCAATATTAAGATTGTATTGGGCCGCATAGGCATTGATCTTTTAGTTTTTTTGAGACAGGATTTCTCTCTGTAACAGTAAGGGCTGTTCTGGACCAGGATGGCCTTGAATTCACAGAGATCTACCTGCCTCTGCGTCCTGAGTGCTGAAATTAAAGGCGTGCACCACTATGCCTGGATTAAAGCTGAATTTCAACAAAAACAAAAACAACAGAAACTTTACAAACTCACAGAAACAGAGCACCTCTCTACCAAATGAAAAATGAGTCAAGACAGTAATAAATAAAGAAATAAAAACCTTTCTAGAATTCAATGAAAATGAATATATAACATACCCAAACTTATGTGTCAGACTGAAAGTGGCACTAAAAAGAAAGTTCATAGCACTAAGTGTCTACATAAAAAATTGGGGATATCTCATACCAGCAACTTAACAGCACACCTGAAAACTCCATAATAAAAAGAGGTAATCATACCCAAGAAGAGTAGATAGCAAAAAATAATTAAACTGAGGGATGAAGTCAATAAAATAGAAACAAAGAGAATAGTACAAGGAATCAATGAAACAAAGAGTTGATTCTTTGAGAAAATAAGAGAGATAGACAAACCCTTATCCAAACCAACTAAAAGGCAGAGAGAATATCCAAATCAACAAAATCAGAAAGTAAAAGGAGGGGATAACAACAGATACAAATACAATCCAGAGAATCATAAGGACATACTTTAAAAACCTGTAGTCCATCTGGTGATATCTTCGAAAACTTGGAATAGCCCAGCCATACCACTTCTGGGTATACATTCAAATGGCTCCTCACCAAATCACAAGGAAGTTTCCCCATCTATGTTCATAGCAGCCTTATTTGTAATAGCTAGAAACTGGAAATCACCCAGATGTCCCTCCACCGAGGAATGGATTAAAAAACTGTGGGACTGAGCCGGGCAGTGGTGGCGCACGCCTTTAATCCCAGCACTTGGGAGGCAGAGGCAGGTGGATCTTTGCGAGTTCAAGGCCAGCCTGGTCTACAAAGTGAGTCCAGGACAGCCAGGGCCACACAGAGAAACCCTGTCTTGAAAAACCAAAAAAAAAAAAAACACAAAACAAAAAAACAAAACAAAACTGTGGGACATCTACACAATGGAATGCTACTCAGCCACCAGAAACAACGAAATCATGCAATTTGCAGCCAAATGGATGGAACTAGAGAAGCTCATCCTGAGTGAGCTAACCCAGACCCAGAAGGATGCACATGGCATTTATTCATTTATAGTTGGATTTTAGCAATATAGTACAGGATAACTATACTACAATGAATGCACCAAAGGGAACATGAACATTGACTTTTTTTTCTGTCAAAGAGACACTTTGCCTTAGAGGTGCTGCCTGGTATGCCCCCAGGGTATGAGGAGGCTCTTGGCCCTCATATGACTGCTGAACTGGGGCACAGGACTGTTATTTAGGGACACTCCACTCCAGAGGAGTGTGTTGGAAAGGATAGGGGGTAGAGGGTGGGAGGGCAGGACTGAGAGGGGTGGAAAGAGGACACTATGATGGAGATGTAACCTGAAGTAAGAAATAAATATTTAAAAAAATAAAATGAAAAAGAAATGAAAAATTTTTCATTGGTACCATTTACCAAAGTCAAATCAAGATTAGGTAAACAATTTAAATAGACTTGTAACCCCTAGTGCAAGAGGAGATTCCCACCCCCAAAAGTCTCATAACCAGATAGTTTTAGTGTATAATTATACCCAATTTTCAAAGAAGAGCTAACTCTAATACTCCTCCAATTAGTCCATAAAAAATAAACAGAAGGGACATTGCCCAATTCTTTTTATTAGGTCACAGTTATCCTGATTATCAAAACCATGTAAAGATTCAATAATGAAAGAGAATTATAGATCAATTTCCCTTATGAGCAAAAATACAAACATACTCAATAAAATAATTGTAAACTGAATCCAAGACCACATCAAAAAATTTGTACATCATGATCAAGAGATTCTGGGATGGTTCAATATATAGAAATCAGTAAATGAAAAGAAAAATACAACATGATCATCTCATTAGATGCAAAAGATACATTTGACAAAATCTAACACCCTTCATGATAAAAGTACTGGAGAAATAGTGATATAATAAAGGGATAATAAACCATAATGAAGGCAATTTACTGTAAACCAACATCAAATTAAATGGAAAGAAACCGAAAATAATTACACTAAATTCAGGAACAAGACAAGGTTGCCCACTATCTATATATTTATATAATATAGTACTTGAAACTTTATCTCGAGCAGTAAGTTAACTGAATTAGATCAAGGGGTTACAAATTGGAAAGGAAGAAGTCAAAGTACCATCATTTGCAGGTGATATGATAGTATACATAAGTGACTCTAAAAATTCTACAAGGGAACTTCTACAGCTGATAAACACTTTCAGTAAAGCATCTAGTTACAAGATTTAAAAAAAAAAGTAGCCCTCCTATATACAAATGACAAATGGACTGCAAATGGAATTAGGGAAACAGTGCCTTTCACAACTGAAACAATATACAATATCTTGGAGTAACTCTAACCTAGTAAGTGAAAGACTTATATAATAAAATTTTCAATTTGTTGAAGAAATAAATTGAAAAATATATCAGAAGATGGAAAGTTCTTCCATGCTCATGCATTGGTAGCATTAACATAACAAAATGGCCATTCTATTAAAATAAATCTATAGATTCAATGCAATCCCCATCCAAATTCCAACATAATTCTTTAAAGACTTTGAAAGGACAACTCTCAGCTTTATATGGAAAAACAAACAAACAAACAAACAAACAAACAAACACATACCCAGGATAGCAAAAACAATCCTGAACAATAACATAATTGCTGAATGTGTCACTATTCTAGATTTCAAGTTGTACTTATAGTAGCTCTACCTCATGATATTGGCATAAAAAAAGACATGTTGATCAATGGAATTGAATTGAAGGTCCAGACATCAATCCACACATCTATGAACACTGATTTTTGATAAAGGACACAGAAATACACAATTTAAAAAAGATAGGCTCTTCAATAAATGGGGCTGATCAAACTGGATGTTTGCAATGTGAAGAATACAAATAGATCCATACCTATAACCCTGCACAAAATGGAAGTCCCAGTGGATCAAAGCCACAAAATCAGACACTGACAGAAGATAAAGTGGAGATAACCTTGCTTGAATGCGTTGACATAGGATATGACTTTCTGAACAGAACAGGCACTAAGATAAGCAATTGATAAATATGACCTCATAAAACTGAAAAGCTTCCGTAAAGAAAGGATTCCATCAGTCGGGCAAAATTGCAGCCCACAGAATGGGAAAAGATTTTTGCTAACTCCACATCTGATACAGGACTAATATCAAAAATATATAAGGAACTCAAGAAACTAGATAGCCAAAAAACCAAATAATAAAATTAAAAATAGGAAATAGAACTAAACAGAGAATTCTCAATAGAGAAATCTCAAATGGCTGGTAAACACATAAAGAAATGTTCAACATCTTTAGTCATTAGGGAAATACAAATCAATACTACTTTGAGATTCCATTTTACACCTGTCAGAATGACTAGGATCAATATCACAAGTGACATCTCATGCTGGTGAGAGTGTGGAGCAAGGGGAACACTTTTCCATTGCTGGTGAGTGTGCAAACTTGTACAGACAGTTTGGAAACCAATATGGCAGTTTTTCAGAAAGATGGGAACCAATCCACATCAATATCCAGGTATGCGACTCTTGGGCATCTACCCAAAGAATGCTCCATCCTATCACAGAGACCCTTGCTTATAAATGTTCATTGAAGCTTTAGTAAAAGGCGAAAGATTTATATGATCTGAAGAGAAACTTGAGTTTTATTGAAGCTTTAGTAATAATAGCCAGAAAGTGCAAACAACCTAAATATCCCTCAACAGGAGAATTGATAAAGAAAATACACATTTACTCAGCTGTGAAAACCAATGGCCTCATGAAATTTGCAGGCAAATGGGTGGAATTAGAAAAGATCATCCTAAGTGAGGTAACCCAGACCCAGACAGATAATCAATGTGTGTAGTCACTTATAAGTGTATATTTGCCTTTAAATAAATGATAACTAAGATATAATCCTAAGATAACTAAGATATAAATCTAGACAGGTTAGGTAAAGAGGATTCCTGGGTCTTCCTGAAAAGACGAAATAGAATGGACTTAACAGGCAGAGTGGAAGTAGGTGAGATGGGAGTGCTATATCAGGTAGGGGTGGAGAGAGAGAGAGAGAGAGAGAGAGAGAGAGAGAGAGAGAGAGAACAGGCAGAGAAGTCTGAAATTTGCAGGATTTTAGGTGTTGGTGTGGAAAGCTACTGCAGGGGAAGCTGCCTGAACTCTATGAAGGTGATCCTAATGAGGACTCCTACTAATGGGGCCTATGGAGTCTCAACTGGCCATCTCCTTAGGTAGGCTTCATTTGACAGGACTGGGTTGCATTCAATTTAATTGTTGGCTTAGTGGGTCCCGTGGAAACTCCCAAACAACCCTTGTTGTTTTTAGGACAAAGTGTTGTTCTCTGGAAACTGACAGCAGAGCCCCGTTATTGAGGACAACACCATCACAACCACTTGAACATGGAGAAATCAAGCTGATACCTACATGGAGCCTTCACCACTAAGTTCTAATGTGTTTGGTGCAGGAAGAACTCTGTAGATTACTGAAAGAGAAACATGGATACCAAACCAGCCACAAAACCTTTGACCTACAATCTATCCTGAAAAATATGCTAGGGTAATGGTGGCACAGAACTTGTGGGAGTAGCCAACCAAAGTCTGATTTGACCTAAGACTCACTCCACAGAAAGTAATCCATATCCAACACTGCTAGAGTAACCAAGAACCAGAGACTAGATAGCCCAGAGACCTAGGCTAAAACAAAACACTTCTGGTCAAACAAAATTATCAATAAAATGATTCCTAATGATATTCTGCTATATTCATAGATCAGTGGCTTATCCACACACCATCATAGAGGCTATCTCTGGCAACAGATGGGAGCAGATGCAGAGACCCACAGCCAGACATTATGTGGAGAGTGTGTCTTTATGGGAGTTGTCCATCAAATATCTCACTTCAGAGTTCAGGAACTGCAATGGATTGTAAGAGCCAGAGGAGATGGAGGACACCAGGAAAACAAGGTCCTCTGAACCAGCTAATCAAGGAGAATATGAGCTCACAGAAGCTTTAGCAGCAAACACAGGGCTGGCATGGGTTTGCACCAGGTTCCCTGTGTATGTATTACAGCTTTTAACTTAGTACTTTTATGGAACTCCTGAGTGTGAGAATGAGTGGGTCTCTGACTATTGTATCTGCTTTTGGGACTCTTTTTCTCCTGGTGGGTTGCTGTGAAAAACTTTGATATAATAGTTTTTGTTTAATCTTATTATAGTTAATTTTGCCATGTTTGGTTGTTATCTCTTAGAAGCCTACTCTTTTCTAATGAGAGACAGAAAGGGAATGGATATGGAGAGAAGCAGAGCTGGGGAGAAACTGGGAGGAGTAGAAAGAGAGGAAGTTATAAACAGGTGATTTTGTATGAGAAAATAATCTATTTTCTTTTTTTAATGTTTATTACTTCAGGTTATATCTCCATCACAGTACCCTCTTTCCACCCCTCCCAGTCCCGCCTTCCCACCCTTTACCCCCTATCCCTTCCATTCCACACCTCCAGAGTGGAGTGTCCCTACATATCAGTCCCCAGCCCCGTTCAGCAGTCATATGAGGGCCAAGAGCCTCCTCATGTACTGGGGGCCTACAAGGGAGCACCAATAGGGCAATGTGTCTCATCGACAGGAAAAAAAAATCTATGTTCATGTTCCCTTTGGTGCATTGGTTGTAGTATAGTTACCCTGTACTATATTGCTAAATCCGATTATAAGTGAACAGATGACATGTGCATCCTTCTGAGTCTGGGTTAGCTCACTCAGGATGAGCTTCTCTAGTTCCATCCATTTGGCTGCAAATTGCATGATTTTGTTGTTTCTGATGGCTGAGTAATATTCCATTGTGTAGTTGTACCACAATTCTTTTATCCATTCATCGGTTGAGGGATGTCTGGGTTGTTTCCAGTTTCTAGCTATTACAAATAATGCTGCTATGAACATAGATGAGGAAATGTCCTTGTGGTTTGATGAGGAATCATTTGGATGTATACCCAGAAGTCGTATGGATGGATCTTGAGGTAGAGCTATTCCAAGTTTTCTAAGATAATGCCAGACTGATTTCCATAGTGGTTATACATGCATGCACTCCCATCAGCAATGGAAGAGGGTTCCCTTTTCTCCACAACCTTGCCAGTATGTGCTGTTATTTGAGTTTTTGATCTTAGCCATTCTGACAGGTGTGAGAGGGAATCTCAGAGTTGTCTTAAGTTGCATTTCTCTGATGATTAAGGATGCTGAGCACTTCTTCAAGTGTCTCTCAACCTTTAGGGATTTCTCTGTTTAGCTTTGTTCCCCATTTTTTGATTGGATTATTTGGTTTCTGGGCATTTAATTTCTTGAGTTCTTTGTAAATTTTGGATATTAGCCCTCTGTCAGATGTGGGTTTGGTGAAGATTTTTTTTCCCAATCTGTAGGTTGCCGTTTTGTTCGAATGACAGTGTCTTTTGCCTTACAGGAGCTTTTCAGTTTCATGAGGTCCAATTTATTGATTGTGGGTCTTAGAGCCTGAGCTGTTGGTGTTCTGTTCAGGAAGTTGTCACCTGTGCCGATGAGTTCGAGGGTCTTCGCCACTTTCTCTTCTAATAGATTTAGTGTGTCAGGCCTTATTTTAAGGTCTTTGATCCACTTGGACTTAAGTTTTGTGCAAGGTGATAAGTATGGGTCTAATATATTTTACATGTCGACATTCAGTTAGACCAGCACCATTTGTTGAAGATGCTGCCCTTGTTCCATTGTATGGTTTTGGCTTCTTTGTCAAAAGTTAAGTGACCATAGGTGTGTGGGTTCATTTCTGGGTCTTCAATTTGATTCCATTGATCCACTGATTTGTTTCTATACCAGTATCATGCTGTTTTTATTACTATTGCTCTGTAGTACAGCTTGAAATCTGGGATGGTGATGCCATCAGATTTTTTTTATTGTACAGGATTGATTTAGCTATTGTGAGTTTTTGGTTATTCCATATGAAGTTGAGAATTGCTTTTTCCAGGTCTATGAATAATTGTTGATATGAATAGCATTGAATTTGTATATTGATTTTGGCAGGATGGCCATTTTTATTATTTTGATCCTACCTATCCATGAGCATGGGATCTATTTTCAATAAAAGAAAAAATAGTGAAAAAATTATGCTATTTAAAAAATATGTAAGCATGTCATTTTGTTAGGTACTATGATAGTCTATCACAGTTATTTTCTAAGCTAATCAGAAATCAAGTTGCTAAGAGACAAGCAACATTTGCTTATCTAATTATAAGAGATAGATAGGGTGTCTTCAAAAACCTCAAGAGATCTGCAGAATATGGCATTCAAAGATGTTTTCTTAAGATTTTTTGATATCGAGACATGTCAGCTCCTGACAGCATATTCTACTCCAGGTAGAAGATGAGCATCGAAGAATCTCCAGTGGGAGATGGTTGAATTAGTGGCAAGCCTATCTCTTGGCAAGAAAAACCCCTTGCTTCAACTGTAGACAGAATGCTGTCCAAAAAGGACAAAACTTGGAAACAGGTAAGTTGACAGCCTAGCTCTGCCAAGACAGGGTAGGCAAGTCCTTCATAATTCCTGCTCTACAATCAATGTCTGTCAGAGAAACGGAGCCAAACAGCTGAAGATTGATGCTGTAATGTATGGAGAGAAAATGGGAACTGTCCAGGCAGCCACTGGTATGTCATTTCTTGGTTTAGGAAGTTGCGGGCCCTGTACTTCCTATATAATCAGATATATGTATCCCTCTCAGGTCTCTGAGGTGGTGAAGACTAGATAGCTAGAGTCTCATAGTTAAATTTTGAGTTGTTTAGGAATCAAGAGGGTGTTCTGGATCTAAGAAGATGTTTTTAAAATTGTGATGCAAGTTACTATGAAAGCTGAGTTAGATAGAGAACTTTAAACTCATGGAGATGGTTAGATAGTACAATGTTAAAGTCAGGGGCCAAATACATATGGACTGGACATTTGGAATGTATGCTAAGCCATATAACTCTCATAATTGTGGCCTATTTATTTCTGTTATTTTGTATTGTATTTATTGTTATAAGAGAAAGAACCATTTGTTGGACTGAAAGGGGGAGCTATTGGGGGGAAAAGATATACCTTAAATTTAAAAAAAGGGTAGTGGATGGGGGGTTGAGGGGGAAGAGTGTAGGAGGGTGGGACTGGAGTGGGGAGCAGGGAGGGGATTGTGATTGAGATGTAACTTGAAGAAATAAAAAATAAATTATAAAAATATGGTTTTTAGTTTTTCTGAAGCAAAGTCTTTCTATATAGTCTTGGCTGTCCTGGAACTCACTATGTAGACCAGACTGGCCTTGAACTTACAGAAATATGCCTATCACTGCCTCATGAGTTTGGGATGCAACATGGGAGTAAGTGTATGCAACACCAGGTCCACTAAGCATATTATTTTTCAATAACAACAATAATTATTAAGATTATTTATTTTGTATATATGGGTATTTTGTCTGCACATATGTATGTGTACCAAATATATGCATGGTGCCTGAGGATGCCAGAAGAGCTTGTGAGATCCCTGGGAACTGGAGTTAGAGATGGTTTTGAGCTTCCATGTGGGTGTTGGAAAACAAATTCAGTTCCTCTGCAAGAGTTTCAATTGCTCTTAATTTCTGAATGATATTTCTAGACCCACAAAACAACTATTTTTAATTATTTAACAAATACTTTAAATGAACAACAATTTTATTTACAAGTACGAATTGTAGTGTCCCTTAAAGCCAAAAGGAGGGTTAGAATGGTGCAGGTCAGTGGTAGAGTTATTAATTAGCAAGCCTGATTGTAACTGGCCCCCAGTCCTTAGTAGGCCCACAGACAGTCCTTGGCACAATTGACACCATGATGGAAGTACCAATCATACCATAAAACTCATCATGCAGAAAGCATTATCTACCAAAACAAAGCAAAAACCTAATCCATCAAAGTTCATAGTTCTGGGAAAATTTATAAATATAATAACATTGCTTTTTGACTTCTGTGTTTCTGCTTCTGGTCTCCTGTTCTTTCTAACGAGGTGTGTCAACTCAGAATATGTTGAAAGACCCCCGGCTAAGCGTGCCTATTTGTTAGTTGCCATTTTTGCCATGCTGTTGCTTGTTACGAGATGGGGACTTTCCATGCTTGGCGAGGCCCAGCAAAGACAGATGGGGACTTTCCATGCTGGGCAAGGCCCAGCAAAGACAGGATATCTGTGATCAGACACTTGGGGGCTGACTCACTGGCAATAGGAAAGTAGCCTTAACAGAAAGTCCAGAGTGTGCTAATGGTAGCCTTGTCTGATTTCAGAAATGCCAAGTTTGTCCCTAACCTGAACCCATGGCCTCATTTAAATCGACCAATGAAAACCCTGTAACCATGCATCTGCTTCTGTAAGCCCGCTTTTTGCCACTCCAACCCTATATAATCAACCCTCACCCTAGCCCGGCACGCTCAGTCACCCAAAGGCTGTAGCATCCGCAGGCGCCGGTGTGAACAATAAAGTTGCCTCTTGCACTTGCATCCGGTGATCTTGGTCTCTGTTCTTGGAAGCTGGGCCCCAGGGGCAGTGTCCCCATTCTGGGGGTCTTTCATTTGGAGGGCCCACCGAGATCTCCTTGGGACCCTCGCCCAAGCCGGCTGAGAACCCACCGGGAGGTAAGCTGGCCAGCATTTGTTTTGTCTGTGTCTGACTCTCATCTGTCTTTCGTTTCGTTTGCGCTGCATTTGAAAGTTGGTTTGGATCCGTGACGGTATTTGGGCGGCTTGAGAAGAAGCTGACGAACTCAGACTTCTCCCCCGCCACCCTGGGGGATGCCTCAGGGATCTGGGGAGCTATTTCGGGGCTCGGTACGAATCCATGGGATTCGTCCATCTGCAGGGCAAAGCACCCACTTCCCTGTCTGATTTTGTACTTTCGGTTTTGCGCCGAAGCCACGCTGTGCGTTTTTTTTGTAATTGTTCTATCTGTTTTTCTTATTTGTCTATTTTCCTATTTCTACATAAAAGATATGGGGCAGACCATAACTACCCCATTGAGTCTCACTCTAGAACACTGGAGCGAAGTCTGTGAGCGCACTCACAACCAATTAGTCAAAATAAGAAAAGGACGATGGCAGACCTTCTGCTCCTCGGAATGGCCTACATTAAATGTGGGATGGCCGGCGGGAGGAACCTTTGACATTCCTACTATCTTACAGGTCAAAGAGCGGGTCTTCGACAAGGGACCCCACGGTCATCCCGACCAGGTTGCCTACATCATCACCTGGGAAAGCCTGGCCTATGACCCACCTCCCTGGGTCATTCCCTTCCTCCCTCCAAGTCCTCTCCCCCCAAAATCCCTGCCTTCCCCTTTACATCCTCTCCCTTCACCTTTACCCTCTGCACCTCCGGCCACTCCTCAGCCCCCAAGTCCTCAGCCTCCCAAGTCTTCCATCTACCCGACCCTTATCAAGAAAGATCAGAAGCCTGTCCTTCCCCCAGAGGATCCCCTCCTCATGGATTTACTCACTGAGGAGCCTCCACCTTATCATCTAGCACCTGTCCCCGCCACACCGGCTCCCTCAGGGGCGGAGACAGAAGCAGGGCGACCCGAAATCACCACGGGGACCCCTTCTCCACCCAATTCCCCTGTGGCCGGGCGCCTTAGGGGTCACAAGGATCCACTTCCAATGGGGGGGGGGGGAACGTCACAGATGATTCTCTTAAGACAGACAGGGCAGGAGGGACAGTTACAATATTGGCATTTTTCTGCCTCTGATTTATACAATTGGAAACAACACAACCCCCCATTTTCCAAGGACCCCGTAGCACTGACCAACTTGATCAAGTCCATCTTGATCACTCATCAACCCACATGGGATGACTGCCAGCAACTCTTGCAGGCTCTCCTCACCTCAGAGGAAAAACAGAGAGTTCTCCTGGAGGCCAGAAAAAATGTTCCCGGTGAGGATGGGAGACCAACACTGTTGCCTAATGAAATTGATGATGCCTTCCCATTGACCCGCCCGAATTGGAACTTCACCACCGATGCAGGTAGGAGACACCTACGCCTTTATCGCCAGTTGCTCATAGCGGGCCTCCGAGGGGCCGGGCGCTGGCCCACCAATTTGGCTCAGGTAAAACAGGTAATACAGGGTGCAGAGGAATCCCCCGCGGGTTTTCTAGAAAGACTAAAAGAGGCCTATCGCATGTACACCCCCTATGATCCAGATAGTCCGGAACAGGAGGTAAATGTATCAATGTCATTTATATGGCAGTCGGCTCCGGATATCAGAAATAAATTACAGAGGCTGGACAACCTGCAAGGGTACACCCTCCCCGAATTAGTTCGGGAGGCAGAATGAATTTTTAATAAAAGAGAGACTCCAGAAGAAAAAGAGGAAAGACTGCGTAGGGAGACAGAACAGAGGGAGGATAGGCTCAGAAAGGAGGCAGAAGAAAGAGATAATGCAAGAGAGCGAAAACGCAGTAGGGAACTTAGTCGCTTGCTGGCCACCGTAGTGCAGACTCAGCATCAAAATACCGAGAGGTCAGTCAGGGCGGGAGACAACAGGAGGCCTAGGGTAGATCGAGATCAGTGCGCCTACTGCAAAGAGAAAGGACACTGGGTCAAAGATTGCCCTAAGCGACCCAGAAGACAGAAGATAGGATCTTCAGTGCCCAGAACCAACCTCTTGACCCTGGACAAAGACTAGGGAAGTCGAGGCCAGGAGCCCCCCCCCCGAGCCTAGGATAACTCTTACTGTTGGGGGGCAGCCGGTCACCTTCTTAGTGGATACCGGAGCCCAACACTCAGTTCTTACTCACTCCCTGGGACCACTCAGCAACCGCACAGCCTGGGTACAAGGTGCCACCGGCGGGAAACAATATTGCTGGACAACTGAACGGAAGGTACACTTGGCTACAGGTAAAGTCTCTCATTCCTTTTTACATGTTCCTGATTGCTCATACCCATTACTGGGGAGCGACCTACTGACCAAATTAAGGGCCCAAATCCACTTTGAGGAAACTGGAGCAAGCATTTCAGGTCCAAGGGGAGCCCCACTCCAGATATTGACCCTACAATTAGAGGATGAATATAAACTATTTGAACCACCTATGGAAACACAAAAGGGATTAGACTTTTGGCTCAAAAAATACCCCTTGGCCTGTGCGGAAATGGGAGGAATGGGGCTGGCCACCCAACAACCTCCTTTGGTGATACAATTAAAGGCAACTGCAACCCCTGTCTCTATCAAGCAATATTCTATGCCCAATGAAGCCTATCAAGGCATTAGGCCACACATCAAGAGACTGTTGGACCAGGGGATATTAACCCCCTGTAGGTCCCCCTGGAATACACCCCTTCTGCCTGTAAAGAAACCCGGCACGGGGGACTATCGACCGGTGCAAGATCTCAGGGAAGTCAACAAGAGGGTGGAAGACATTCATCCTACAGTGCCCAACCCATACAATCTACTGAGCACCTTGCCACCAACACACCCCTGGTATACCGTATTGGATTTAAAAGATGCCTTCTTCTGCCTAAGGTTAAACCCTCAAACCAGCCCCTGTTTGCCTTTGAATGGAAGGACCCAGAGCTGGGTATCTTGGGACAGTTGACTTGGACCCGCCTTCCTCAGGGGTTCAAGAATAGCCGCACTCTCTTCGATGAGGCTTTACATCATGACCTGGCCGGCTTCCGGAACCAACACCTGTCACTGATCCTGCTACAATATGTGGATGATATCCTACTGGCCACCTCCACTGAGCAGGAGTGCCACGAAGGTTCTGGAGCACTCCTACAGACTCTAGGCCAAATGGGGTATAGGGCCTCTGCCAAAAAGGCCCAGATTTGTCAGACTGAGGTGACCTACCTGGGATATAAGCTGCGAGACAGACAGCGTTGGCTAACCGAAGCGCGCAAGGAGATGATAGACCACATCCCCTCGCCCCAAAACCATTGTCAGTTGCGGGAATTCTTGGGGACTGCAGGATTCTGTCGATTATGGATCCCTGGGTTTGCTGAAATGGCAGCCCCGCTGTACCCGCTAACTAAGCAAGAGGTCCCTTTTGCCTGGACTGAGACACACCAGGTGGCATTTGAGGCCATTAAACGGGCTCTCCGGTCAGCCCCTGCCCTTGGCCTGCCCAACCTCACAAAACCCTTTGAACTTTTTGTGGACGAAAAATATGGCTTTGCCAAAGGAGTCTTAACCCAGAAGCTTGGGCCTTGGAGGCGCCCCATTGCATATCTGTCCAAGAAATTGGACCCGGTAGCATCTGGATGGCCCCCATGCTTAAGAATGATTGCAGCCATAGCAGTCCTAATTAAAGGTGTGGGGAAATTAACTTTGGGTCAGCCACTGACTATCCTGGCACCCCATGCAATTGAATCTTTGATTCGCCAGCCCCCTGATCGCTGGCTGTCAAATGCCCGCCTGACCCATTATCAGTCTCTGCTCCTGGATGCAGACCGTATCTGGTTTGGGCCGATGGTGACTCTCAATCCAGCCACCCTGTTACCCCTGCCCGAGGGGCCAGCATCCCATGACTGCCAGCACGTCCTCGCGGAAGTACATGGAACCAGATCTGACTTGACGGACCAGCCTCTTCAGGACGCAGATCATACCTGGTATACAGATGGTATAGCAGTTATTTGCTAAATGGAGAATGCTGAGCAGGAGCAGCGGTAACCACCGAGACCAAGGTAATTTGGGCAAGTGCCCTACCCGGAGGCACCTCTGCTCAACGTGCTGAATTGATTGCTTTGACTCAGGCCCTTCAGCTGGCTGCAGGTAAAAAGCTTAATGTCTACACGGACAGCAGATATGCCTTTGCCACTGCCCATATCTATGGTGAGATCTATAAAAGAAGGGGATTGCTGACCTCCGAGGGAAAAGAAGTCAAAAATAAGACTGAGATCTTAGCCTTGTTAAAGGCCTTGTTTCTCCCTAAAAAGTTAAGCATCATGCATTGCCCAGGACATCAGAAGGGAGACAGTCCTATAGCCAGAGGGAACCGCCTGGCCGATGAAGTGGCCAGACAAGCTGCCCTTGGGCCTCAACTCCTGACGGTCACCATCCTCCCTGAGACAGAAAAGGCTCCCAAGCTTCCTGCCTGGGACTATGATGAAAAAGACTTAGACCTCATACAAAACCTGGGGGCAGATTATGATCCATCCCGAGGTCGCTGGGTTTATCAAGGAAAGACTGTGGTTCCTATAAAAATGACCCTGGAGCTGATTGACGAGTTACACAAACTAACTCATTTGAGTCCCCGAAAAATGAAAACCCTGCTGGACCGGGAGGAAACTGGACAATATCTTCTAAACAGGGACAGAGCCCTGCAACAAGTGGCTGACAACTGTAGGGCTTGTGCTCAGGTCAACCCAGGGAAGACTCACGTCAGCCAGGGAACCTGCCTAAGAGGCCACAGGCCGGGTGTCCATTGGGAAGTAGATTTTACTGAGATCAAGCCGGGCATGTACGGATATAGATATCTCTTAGTTTTCATAGACACTTTTTCAGGATGGGTCGAGGCCTTCCCAACCAAACATGAAACTGCCAAGACGGTGACGAAGAAATTATTAGAAGAAATCTTCCCCCGGTATGGTATGCCGCAGGTGATAGGGTCAGATAACAGGCCTGCCTTTGTCTCCCAGGTAAGTCAGTTGGTGGCTAAGCTACTGGGGATTGATTGGAAATTACATTGCGCATATAGACCCCAGAGCTCAGGTCAGGTAGAAAGAATGAATAGAACAATTAAAGAGGCCTTATCTAAATTAACGCTTGCAACTGGCTCAAAGGATTGGGTGCAACTCCTACACCTGGCTCTTTACTGGGCCAGGAACACTCCCAGCCCACACGGGCTAACTCCCTTTGAAATTCTGTATGGCGCACCACCACCAGCCATAACCTTTTTTGATGCGGATATCTCATATTATGCTAATACTCCTTCCCTTCAAGCCCACTTACAGGCTCTGCAATTGGTGCATCAGGAGATCTGAGAACCTCTTGCTGCCACTTACCGAGAATCCTCGGCCACCCCCGTCGTCCCACACAAGTTCCAGATCGGAGACACCGTCTGGGTAGATGACATCAGATCCGCAACCTCGAGCCCTGCTGGAAAGGACCCTACACCGTACTTCTGACCACCCCTACGGCACTAGAGGTCGACGGGATTGCTGCCTGGGTCCACGCATCACACGCCAAGGCTGCCCACCTGAGACACGCACCCCACGAGCCGGAACCAGCACTGCCATGGAAGCTTCAGCGCACTCAAAATCCATTAAAGATAAGACTTACCCGCACTTAGTATTGCTAATGATGATGATGCTTTTGCCCCTTAGAGGAATGACTAGCCCCTCTAGCCCTCACCGGCCCATGACATTATCTTGGCAACTCATTTATCCCGACTGGGGAGTTGTAATCAACACCATGCAGAAGGTGGTCCCAATAAACACTTGGTGGCCAGACCTACATTTCTGTTTGCGGGCTCTTATCCCATCAGCAAAGAGTACTCCCCCCAATCTAGTCCGCAGCTATGGATTTTATGTATGTCCAGGATGGAGAAAAGAAAGGTCATGTGGGAGAGCCCATGAATTCTTCTGCCGGAAATGGGACTGTGTTACTTCCAATGACGGGGACTGGAAATGGAAGGTAGGTGCCCC
>CAJQZJ010030507.1:0-28342 GCA_907164525.1 Lophiomys imhausi | reverse complement strand
TCTATCTATCTATCTATCTATCTATCTATCTATCTATCTATCTATCTATCTGTCCATGTTTATGATTTCCCCAAGACTATTTTTCAAGGTGTGATAACTCAGGAGTTAAAGCCCTGGTTGTTCTTGAGAACTGGCATTTTATTTCCAGCACCCACATGGTAGGTCCTAAACATCTGTAATTCCAATCCTAGGAGATCAGACTCTTCTTCTCTCTCTGGGGACACCAGAAATGCACGTGTTATACAGACATACACACAAACAACATCCATACATAATAAAAATTAAATAATAAAAGTCTGCCCCTCAGCCTTCAGACGTAAACAACTGTTCTTGCCTTGTTCTTGATGTTCTATAATGTGTAATTCTAAGGCAATAAATTTCTGTTGTTTAAGACACTGGTTAAGAATTCGGTATTGTGACTCATGCATTTAACCCCAACACTTAGAAGGGTGAGTCAGTGGGACCTCCATGAGTTTAAATCCAGTCTGAACTATATAGTGAGTTTTGGGTCATCCTGAACCACTAAGTGAAACTCTGTCTCAAAAAAGAAAAAAAAAACAAAAAGCATTTAAATCTTTAAATCACCAGGTGTAATGGCACATACCCTTAATCCCAGCACTCTGGAGGCAGAGACAGGCAGATCTCTTTGAGTTTGAGGCCAGCCTGGTCCACAAAACAAGTCCTGGAAAGCCAGGATTGATACAACGAGAATCCCTGTCTCAGAAAACAAACAAACAAACAAAAAACAACCAAACAATAACAAATAAACAAACAAAGGGACTTTAAATCAAAAGACAGTCATTGAAGTGTTTGGTTATCAGAGACTTTAGAATGAAATAGCCTGTATTTGGAGTATTTTATATTCTTTCCATCTAAAAATTGATCTACCACATGGCCCAATTTTACAGTTCTAGGGCATATAACTAATGGACTCCATATCCTACTCTAGAATTGCCTGATAATCCATATTCATTTTTGTTTTACTGACAATAGACAGAAAATAGAAACAGCTTAGATGCCCATAAACTGATGAATGAATAATGAAACTCTAGTGCATTCACACAATGGTATATTATTCAACCGCTATCAACTACAGTCACAACAACAAATATTGAAATTCATAGGTAAATGGAAAGAGCTAGAAACAGTCATACCAAGGGAGGTAACACAGACAGAAAAATATGTCACTTATTTTCTCTCATTTATGGATGTTAGTTTTGAATCTTTAGATTTATGTAAAGTTTCCCACTAACAGAGGAATACCCACAGAGGTCAGAAATTTCATATCGTCCCAAGGTGGGGAAGAGTCTTCACAGGAAAGAAGTTACAACATAGTAGGTGCCAAAGAGGAATAAACTGGGATGGGAAGGGTTAAATTGAGGCAAGACATGAAAAGTTAGGGTACAGGAGAGACTATGGGGAGGAATAAGCAACCCCATTTCATTGTTGCGTCACTAAATTTTGTTTTCTGATATCTCAAATGGTGATGGGGACATTTTTGTTTAATGTTATCCTTGATTTTTCTTGTATCTGTGGCTCAGTTAGAGAGTGACATTGGTGGATAATTGTCAGGTCAGGGGATCAGCTCCACTCTTCATCTAGCATATCAGTGTTATACACAGTCCATCTCATTGTTGGCTACATCATAAGTATGTGATGGATGTTTTGGAAATAATAAAATTGAATTTCTTGACTCACACAGCTTAAGAAAAACCTAGGGATATAATTTTGGCAAAATTTAATGAAATAATTTGATGCTGTATTCAGATGCATGTTCTCCCCTCCTCTCTCTTCTGTTATTCTGTTCTCTATCTCAGATAGTGCAAAGTGGTATCAAGATTAGGAATGGATGCCGGGTGTGGTGGCTCATGCCTTTAATCCCAGCACTCAGGAGGCAGAGGCAGGCAGATATCTGTGAGTTCAAGGCCAGCCTGGTTTACAAAGTGAGTCCAGGACAGTCAAGGATACACAGTGAAACCCTGGTGATCTTCATTGTAGACAAATGAAGCCCCCACATCTGACAGAGGGCTAGTATCCAGAATATTTAAAGAACTTAAGAAATTAAACACCAACAAACCAAATAATCCAATTAAAGAATGGGGTACAGATCTAAACTGAGAATTCACTACAGAGGAAACTCTAATGGATGAGAGACACATAAAGAAATGCTCAACATTCTTAATCACTAGAGAAATGCAACTCAAAACGACTCTGAGATTCCATCTCACACCCGTCAGAATGGCTAAGATCAAAAGCTCAAATGACAGCACATGCTGGCGGGGTGTGGAAAAAAGGGAACCCTCCTCCATTGCTGGTGGGAGTGCAAACTTGTACAACCACTATGGAAATCAGTCTGGTGCTTCCTAAGAAAATTGGGAGTAGTTTTACCTCATGACAGAGCTATACCACTCCTAGTAGAAATGGGAGGAGAGGAGGTAGGAAGGTTGCAATTGGAATGTAAAATAGACAAATAAAATAAAATAAAATAAAAAGATCAGGAATGGTTTCCCTAGTAGAAATCAAATATCCATCATTATAGATCTCACCAACAGGAACTTCACTTATCAAAAACAGTTAAGAACATTGAAAGAACTGTCCTTAACTTAGAAAGACTTTCTCAGGATTCCAACAGATATTTGCTCCTTGGGGCTTCATTTGTCTACAATGGAGATCACCAAGGAAAAGAAGACAAGCTTCTTGACTAACCAACATTGCAGTCTGGAGCTAAGTGTGCTCTTTTTCATTGACTTCGATTAAGTGCCCATGGATTCATTCACAGCCCATTTGTCACAGAACAATATCCAGGAACAGAAGGCAAGTAATCTTAAGATAATAAAGTGAGAGCCTAATGCAGTGAGGTGCAGGCAGTACACAGAGGACAACCAGAGACCCACATGCTACCATGTGCATGGCAGAACAGGTAAATGGAGAACAGCCAGGATTGTAGCCTGCTGGCAGCAGGAACCACTACAATATGCAAGTATGTGGTGGACAGATGGGAGCACAAAAGAAGCAGGGCAATTTGAACATTATGAGCAGAAGTAGAACTGTAGACAGAAGGGTAGAAAGGAATAGGGTGCTGTGTGTAACCTGCCCTGCAACCTGAAACCTTGGTGAAGTACCAGCCTATGCTGCAGCTGAGAGTCATGCAGCAACAGGGGCTTGTGTTGATGTCTGTGGTTCATATTACACTAAAGACCATGTGGACATCCTTGGTCTAGGCTGCTGCTTGGTACTACATAAATGTCCAAGGGCTCTGCAGAATTGACCTCACCCTTCCTTGGCTGCAATACTTGGGAGAGCAGACAATGTACCTTGCCTGAGCAGCACAGTAGAGCTGGCCCTGGGGGTGAATGCAGTGGTGAGGCTGCCAGAAGGAATGAGCCCCAGAGAAGTGGTCCCACCATTCGCGTTCTCTGAGGTGGAATGGGCCCAAAATGGGTTGGGGAGGATATACCTTCCCCTTCTTTAAATCTTTAGGCAGTCAGGAGAGCTGGACAAGAGGTCAGGAGAGTGAGAGAACTGGCTTTTCCCCCTACCAGCTGAAGCACTCTGGAGAGCAAGCTCTGAACCTCATTTGATAACACAGTAAAGTTGGCCCTTCAACTATGATGTGGAAGGGGTGGGTGAGTCAATTCCAAAAGTGTTAAAGTGAGAGAGCTGGCCTTCTGCAGTATTTTGTGAGCTAGCCTGGGTAGTGCTGAAGTGTTCACCTTGGGGATGAAGATATAGGAGAGCTGGTGGGTTTTCCAACTCAGCTACCAACCAGGCTCAGATCCAGGGCTTTGAGTTATCCTACCCCCAAATCTACCTTATTTATACAGTGCTATAGCAAGTGAAAGGGACAGTCCTTCAGGTCCAAAGCTCCAGGATCTTTGTGACACAGGGCAACAACAGAACATCCAAGAGGATTCGAGGTCAGGATCCAGTATTGATGGTGAAGCAGAAGCCAGAAGCCCTGAACCATACCAATGACTCATTGCAATGAACATTTGCAACTAAAGATGTATGAACAGAAGGCTATACTCTGGGACACACTGTGATGATACACTACATCTTCCAGGACAAGTTGTTTTCTATGCTTTATTTTGTTTATTATTTATTTTATATGTTTATTTATTAATTCAAGATACAGCGCAATCTCAGCCTCCCTCCCATCTCCCCTCCCAGTCCCATCCTCTACCTACTCTCCCACCTATCCTAGTCCTTTAGTATGGGGGCCACCACATATCAGCTCCCCTCAGTTCATCAGTCACATGAGGGCTAAAAGCTTCTCTTGCTCTGGGGCCTGACTTGGCAGCTCCACTAGCATAAAGTTTCCCACTCACAGATAACAAAGTTCATGACTGAGACCGACCCACCCCTACTTGTTAAGGGATCTGTATGATGTCCAAGTTGCCTATCCTCTATATTTGTATAGAGGACTCTAAGTCACATCTAACCTTTCTTCTTCTTCTTCTTCTTCTTCTTCTTCTTCTTCTTCTTCTTCTTCTTCTTCTTCTTCTTCTTTTTCTTCTTCTGGTTAGTGTTTCCGTAGCTGCAAGCCTTTTGAGGTCTAGATTAGTTGGTTCTGTTGATCTCCCTGTGTTGATCTTCACCCCTATGGGTACCTCTATTCCTCCTCCCTCTGTTATATAGGGCGCCCTGAGCTCCAACTAACGTTTGACTCTGTGTCTCAACATCTGTTTTGATCTGATTCTGGGTGGAATATCTCATTGGATTGCTATGCTAGGTTCCTGTTTCTTTGGGTCCATGAGTTGTAGGATAGTTATCCTGTACTATATGGCTAGCATCCAGTTATATATGAATACATGCCATTTGTATCTTTCTGGGTCAGGGTAAGCTCACTCAGAATAAACATTTCCCTTTCCTTTGGTCTCCAAGCACTCCAGGAGATCCAGATCAATTACTATATAGAACCAGAGGCCCTCAGTCAGGCTCCTGACCTCCAGGTGCATTGACTCTCCCCACTGCCCTTGGGAGAGCTCCTCAGAGAGATCTCATTAGCCACCACAGGGGCCCTTCCCTGGCTCCAGGTCTCCAGGCACTACCAGTGACTCAGGTCAAGTGCTACATAGTGCCAGAGACATTCATTTAAGCTTCTGACCTCCAGACACCACTTCTCTGCCCCTCTACCTCTGGGAGAACCCCATGGGGAGATGTCACTGGCAGCCACAGGGGCACTTCCCTGGCCTCTGGCCTTCAGGCACTTCTAGTGAACCAGGTCAACCATCACATAGGACCAGAGACAGTCAGGCTTGTGACCTCCAAGCACCTTCGTTCTGTCCCACTGTGCCTGGGAGAGTCCCTTGGAGAGGTCTCACTGGCAGACACAGGGGCATTTCCTTGGTCTCTCTCCTTCAGGTGCTTCCAGAGACCCTGGGCAGTCACTGCATAACACCAGAGATAGTCAGTATATTCTCATGCACTCCATGTCATTACTGCTGAGAAAACTCCTTGGAGAGGTCTCAGTTGCAGCCACAGAAGCTGCAGCCATACCAACCATCCCAAAGTGACCCTCTGGATTGCAGGATCATGCAGGAATATCTAACCTCCAGAGCACCAAATTTAGGGAGCATCAGGACCAACCAACAGATGACCAGGTTATGTAGGGACACTCCACCCCAGAGGAGTGGGATAGAAGGGATAAGGGGTAGAGGGTGGGAGGACAGGACTGGGTGGAAAGAGGACACTATGATGGAGATGTAACCTGAAGTAATAAATAAATATTTAAAAATTTAAAAAAAAGAATTTAAATAAATCACAATTCAACAGATAAAAGCAATGGAGAATTCCATTAAAGACTTCCAGGAAAACTCAGTCAAACAAGAGAGGAAAAGGGACAAAGGCATTAAAGAATTGCAGTCAAAGACAATCTAATTAGAGCAGGAAATGTCTAAAATAGAGCAAGACCTGAAACTGGAAATGGAAGCAATAAAGAAAAGACAAGCAGAGATAATCCCGGAGGTTAAAAAAAAATCAAGGAAAGAGAGCAGGAAACATAGTCATGAGTTTCACAAATACGATACAAGAGATGGAAGACTGAATCTCAGGCGTGGAAGACTTGATTGAAGAAATCCGTACAACAAGCAAAGAAAATGAGAAAGTTTGTTTTTTGGGTTTTTTTTATTTTTTTATTTTAGGTGGAATTTACAAGGGCAGAAGGCAGATACAAAGGGATGGTAAGATAAATAGGATTTTAGTGCATGATGTAAATTTTTAAAAGAATGAATAAAATGTTTTTAAAAAGATAATGAGATGATTTATGGGATAGAATAAAGTAATTGTTATCAAATTTGAAAACAGTTTAGGCAGAACAAATGGAGAGTGAGAAGTTGAAGAGAAAATCAAATCACCATGTATATATCCCAAACATACAAAAAAATTCTAAAAATTCCAATCACTTATATGTTTTGGAGAACACTGGAAGACACTGAACAATAAATGAAATGGATGACACCACAGCCATTTGAATACAAGTGACATGAATTGGACTAAATGTGTTTAATAAAAACTAAACAATTGGCATTGTTTTCAACTTTAGTCAGAGATGCTTCTTTTTGTAATGGGTAGTGACTAATGCAGAAGCTTATATCTGCTCAGAGAAACTGGTTGTGCACAGTTATGGTTAAATTACCTTTATTAACCTTCCCCAAACTCAAGGAACATCGTGGGGAAAGGGACAGAAAGAATGTAAGGGCCTGCAAATGAGAAGAGCTGTAAAATGCCAACTTCTAGACATGGAATGCACTTTCAAACACTTCCTCACACCCCTTGTGGTTATCTGTACAAGTCCTGGAAAAAATTAAGGACCTCTGGGGCCTCACCCTCTACAGCATGCTATTTTAAGGTGATGGTTGCTGAAGAGAGACATTCACTTTCTTTTTTGTGACATCATTATTAGTAGATTGCCTTTTTTTCCACTGGATGGGCCCATAACCATGTGCAAATAGAAAGAGCTAATGTAACTAAAAGGGATGTGAGTAAGAGAGAAAGTGCATGAAGTTGGAGGGAAACAGTGCAGGCCATTAAGAGGAGGTGTTGGAGGATAATGTCATATAATAAAAATAGATTGGTTAAATTTAAGAAATTTTGCACGAATAAAAAAATATTGTTAAAATAAACAACTGTCCCTAAAGTTGGGAGGAGGGATGTTTTAGAGGGTCCAAGAGAAGTTGCTAAAGCTGGAAGGTGGATATTATCAAATGATTGATATATATATATATATATATATATGAAATTCTCAATTAATAAATAAAACATTTAATCCACTACTCTCCAGAGACATTGCATAGAAAAGACAAATAGTGTGGATATTTCCCTGCCCTTCTGTCAAGTTATCCAGTTATTCATAACTTTGTTTACTCTGTACAACTCAGATGCAAATTAAAATGTCACTAGACTCACTCCCAATCCCTTTTCAAACTTCCATGACTCATTAGATGAATCAGAATGGCTTTCAAAGTTTTTTCACATGTCAAAAGCACCCAACTGACCCTTTAAAGATAGGAAGCTCCATGTTTAAATAGACAGATTCTTACATGTGTGTCTTCGTATACAAACCAATCATTAAACATGGCTATATGTATAATTCAGAAAGAGAAAAACGAGAACATTTCTTTAGATTTATTTTTTTGTTATTGTTGAGTTGGGAGGATTATTCCCTTCACCAATTGGTTTCATGTTTTTAAGTTTTCTTGATTGATGCTCTGGGTAAAAGCTTCAAATGAACAAAATTTCTGCTAAAAGCTGTACTTATGCGACTCCCTCAAACCACTAGCATTCAAAAGCTAGAAAGCACTGGTTTCCAGGGTATAGAATAACAGGATTTAAGAATGCAATTAGGAACTTGTTCCAGCAATTAGAGCTGAGTTTAATTACAAACTAACCTCTTGATAGACCATTTGACAGTCAGTGCAAAGTGAGGAAAAAAAGATCAGGAAGCAGCTAGAGGCAGCAATGGAAGATTGTGCCCACTTATTTGTTTTTGTTCATGTTGTCTTCAGGCTCAGTGTTGATTTCATGAGGAACTAGGTAACGGGTTTTCATTATTTAAAATGTCTTCCCGTTTAACTCTCCGAAAGGGTTTTACTTTCACATGCTTTGCATTCTACCCTCCCAAAAATGCAGGCTGAAATTCTGGACTTATTCCATATCTAAAGCTCATGGTACCCATGCGTCCTTTATACATCTCAAGGGACATACCTTCTTAGTAGAGCAATGGACACCAAATTTGCTTAGACTCTAAGCTATTAAAGCACCACAGGGCTTATTGATCTCTGGATCCCAACCGAGCATTACAGATGTGAACAGCAGAGTTCCAGGGATGTTACTTCTCTAAATCCCTGGAGCAGGTCTGAGACTATGTTTTCATCATGGAGTTCTACAAGTTAAAGAGAACAAAAGGCACTCTGGAACCGAGGACCAGTTTATAATTCCTGTGTGTGCACTGGAGTCATTTATTTTCTTCCTCTTAGCACGTCCCAAAATGGAGCCCGCAAAAAGATAAATAAGAAGTCATTGTTCCTATGCTGCAATTTTTCCCTTAAGAAATAGGACTCATATCCATTTACTGGACATGTTACATGGATACAGCACTGTGCAGAGCTGTGGTGGCTCTGTGCACTGAGCCAATTACATTAGAGGCAGACCTGAGCCAAGTGGGAGAAAGCATGTGGTTAGGAATTGAGGAATTGGCACCACGCCCCATTCTGTTATTTTCTAGCTGTAAGCACGTCTCATATTACTCATATTGCTTCTCTTGACTTCTAAAAGGTTTGACTTTCTTACCACCAAATAGCATGAGGTCAGTAATGCAGAATACATACCAAGATGCAGACACCACTGAAGTTCTAAAAGTATGGGAGAAATAAAGCAAAGCCTTTGACATCACAGAGTTTATATTATAGTTTTGGAGAAACACTGACGACGCAGACAATAGGTCAGGGAGATGATTAAAATTAGGGGATGCGCCTGCTATTCCAGATCAGAAATGTCCTAAATCCAAACATGCTAAGGTTGAACAGCCAGCATTCTGTTCCTGTATAGAAACACTTTACATGAAGAGAAAGCTTTGTGTGTGAAACAGCAAGTAAGAGATGATGAAAACCTATTCTGATAGTATATGTTACACTCTTAAAAGAATTATACTATCATTTTAAAATATTTATTTTTTCCACAGTGTTTACATATAAAACTATGAACATATTACATATGCACTTTGTTAACCATACCCCCGACATTCTACAAACCTCCTTCTTTTTCTCAACCAGTCCCTCTCTTACTTTCTCATCTTATTTTATCATATATTTTTATTTATTCTTTGAGAATTCCATGTATATGTAATGATTTTTATCATATCCTCTTTTACCCCAGCCTTCTGCTCCCACTTCCTCTCATATTCTCCTCCCAGTTTTATATATTCTTTTTCTGTTTTATCAACCCAATGAATCCAATTAATGCTAACGAGACATGTATGAGTATATGATCATTCATAGGAGCATGGGCAAGTTACCTGGTGTTACAACCCTGAAGAAAACAATCTCTCTAGCTCCTATTAGCTATCAACTACCAATAGTCTTTCATCTAGAGAAAAGAATTAATAAGTCCCTCCCTAATCCATAAAGAAATTATCCCTTAATGTTTTTGTGCAGGTTTTCTACGGGTAGCCATATCTTCTGTGTGTTTGTGAATTTACATTTCCCATATCATAATAAGAAGATGCATTCCCATTGTCTAGTTCATACATTATTAATATCCCTTTGTCTGTGATGTTGCCTGTGTCATGGAGGATTTGATATAGATAGGTGATTTAGGGATAAGTATTCAACCTTCACTAGCTTTCTAGTACTTTGACCAGTTAAAACTCTTGTTAACTGTTGCCTATGGCCAGAATAATTTTCAGTGGCAAAGACAGATAAAATACTTAGTCTAAAAGTATAAATGTAAACTACAGAAAACAATTTGGCTAATTAACTATAAAGTTAAACATCCTTATTGACTTCCCTTAGAGTCTTTTTTTTTTTTTTTTTTTTGGTTTTCGAGACAGGGTTTCTTTGTTTCTCTGTGTAACAGCCTGGCTGTCCTGGATTCACTTTGTAGACCAGGATGGCCTCAAACTCACAGAGATCCGCCTGCCTCTGCCTCCCGAGTGCTGGGATTAATGGCGTGCACCACCACTGCCCGGCATTCCCTTAGAGTCTAGGTATCACCAGCTATCAGTTATTGTCCAGGTTTGCAGAAGTATGCATATTATTTTTATAATTATGTGTGAGTGACACAGTATTTTGAAATATTCCAACTCCATGAAATATTCCAACTCCATGAAATGAATATATAATACTTTGATAATTCAATTAAAATGATTAAAACTTAACATTTGGAACTAGCAAATGCCAATATTTAGAAGGGAAGTACATAAATACGGTTGCTTGAATCTTAGCCTTCTCTGTAGTGTTTTTTAATTTTGTGAGTTTAGACATTTCTTTGAAGTCTGGATTTCTAGGTTTCCTTGTCTAAGACAGAGAATGAATCCCAAAAGTATTTTGTGGGAGCTTAAATGGGCTTAATAATATGTATAAAAGTCAAAATTATAACATCCATGGAGCCAGACGTGGTCTTAGGCAGCTGTAGCTTTAGCTTTTCATGAGGTTGACAAAAAAAAAAAGATTCTGCAATAACATTTGCTATGTTTTTTGAAAGGATACATGATCGCCTTAAAGAATAAATATACAGTCACAATTAACTCAAAGACTAATATTTATATATCATCTATCTGTCCATCTAGCTATTACTTATCATCTATCTATCTGTCTGTCTATCTATCTATCATCTATCTATCTTCTATCATCTGCCTATATATCTACTTTATGTCTGGATAATCCTCTTTGCTGAATACCAAGAGTGCCTAGAACTGTAAGAGTCTATTGGATTTCAATAAGAGGCCCTTTTACAAAGACAAATCTTCTCAGATTTGGAGTGACAGATCCCTTTGACAAGTAAATGTAAAGCCAAGTTTTGGTTTGTGCCTTCACATCCAAGTGCCCTTTAGGTACATATACTACAACCTCCGAGAATTTTCACAGACTATATAGCCATAAAATCTATCTAGACTTCTAGTGAAATAGTTTTCCTCTCAGTAGACTGTGTTTCTTCCTGTCGTTGGGATTTTGCCATCTGTTGAGTAATTGGGCCCGTTTACTTGTGTGTGGGCTCCTTTAAGCCTAGAACACAGGTGGGGTACTACACGTGTTGGGAAGTTTGTCTTTTTTCTGACTCTGCCCACTTGATCCAGGATGCTGAGTTCTTTGGATTCTCTGGAGTTACATGGCCAAAGGAGACACTTTTGACTAAGTTAGAGGCTTCAACTTAAACCAGGAGGAAGCAAGTAGTAGCACAGTAATCTTGGGTGATAAGTTTTACTCTGAATAGCTCCTTATGAGGAAACTATATCTTGGGAAGTAAAATGATTTCAACAGTAATAGATGGCATGTTTAGTGTCCAAGCATCAAGATCCTCCCTTTAGAAACATAGACACACATAGTCAGACAGACACAGATATACAGAGCCACTGAAAATTATGGAATGAAAATTTACATATTAAGACTTAAAGACTTGTAGTAAATTACTAAGGGCTTTGGAATGCAAATAGATCTGGCACATGGCAGCATATGGTCCTGGGCAACATATGTAATAGGTAAAGTCCAGGGAACTGAGAAAATGGCCTTTTGGATGCTGCTACTCTTCAAAAGACTTTGAGAGGAGCTGAAATAGATGTAGTCCAGTTGAAACAGGGGCTCTGAGAGACGAGGATTGTGCCTTGGTAAGGGGCCTGGCTGCAAAGCCACAGAGACCATAACAGCATGCTGAAGGATATGGCCAGGAACTGTGATCCAGAGAGAGCATCCTGTGGAGGGGTGTGGCCAAGGATCTCAAGAGAACCTGGGAGCTGTGAGTTACCTTGAGAACCACCCCCTATTTAAGCCAGAGTGAGAATGAGAAAGAAAGAAAGAAAGGTCCATGTAAGAGAGGGGCACACATGAGAGACCACAAGGTGTGAAGTAACGTATGCCATCTGCCAGTCCTGAGGCCACATTATTGTATCATAAGCTCTGAGGAGGTAAGAAGCAGACAGATAGATGCCTCTTCATACAAACTGAGAGGAAGATTCTGAGAAAGAAACTCTTGCCACAAACCAGTCCAGGGAGGCCGGCAGAAAAGGCATGCCGTAAAACCTGCTGAGAAAAAGTTCATGAAAACTGAGCACTGTAGACATCTGTCCATGGGCCCAAGAGCAGCCAAGCGAGAGAAAAAGTTCATGAAAACTGAGCACTGTAGACATCTGTCCATGGGCCCAAGAGCAGCCAAGCGAGTGAATGAGGCACAAGGAGGCAAGCTGAGCTCTGAGGCCACGCTGAAAACTTTGAAAACATTCAGAAGGGTAACCCCTGTCATGTGAGGTTGTGACATAGGCCCAGACAAGTGAATTAGCCCTGGCTAGGCTTCAATGCCAGGTGGGTATATGCCAACTCCCAGTGGCAACACCAAAGACTTGACCTCATGGCACAGCACCTGCCCTGATGGGTTTAACTAGTTTAAATGTTGGCCTGAGGTATCTGTGGACAATCTTAACTGACTGAAGCTGGCCACAATCTGAGCAATGAAGCAGGCTGGCCACAAGACCCAATGAGTGGCTCTTGGCCCTGAGTACAAGAAGAAAGTCACAAACCTAAACTGAATTGAGTCAGAGGCTGCCATAACAATGCCAGAGCCAGACTGCTGAGTGCTGTTTGAGGTGTGTCTGAAGATAGAAGGCTGACAAGTTGCGCTAAGGTCTGGTATCCTTTCTAAAGAGTTAGGGTAGTGTTGTTTAAGTTTTGTTAGGAATTAGATATTTATAGGTTATAAGTGTTTATTAGGTATCAATAAATATAGTTTAATAAAATGTTTGGTTTCAAAAACTCAAGATGATCAAGTAAAAAAAAAAGCATATTTATTGGGCATGCAGTGATTAGAGGAAGACCTAGTTCTGGTGCAGGTTCTATTACTATCACCACTTTATTGAGCATAAGGTTGTAGATATGACTGTAGTTATCCCAGAATGTACAGGTCATGTACTTTTTTACATTGACAATTCCTTTTAGTAATGAATGGAAGGCCTCGGGATCTGCCAGAATACAGATGTCTTATTTATTTGTTTATTCATTTTATTTCCTTTCTTTGTGAGTTGTAAATAACTGTATGTTTCTGTGAGTGAGGGTAGAGAGATTGCATTTGCCTGTGCGGACACATGTGGAAGAAAAAAGTTCATTTTATGTATCTTTCTCTATTGATTTCCATGTTACCTCTGAAGACATGGTTTCTCCATCAACTTTGTACTCACCCTTTCCATTAGACTGTCTGACCAGCAAATATAAACCCTTAGGAACCATTTGTCTTTGTTCCCACTGTCATTCCTTGGATGACAGCAGCATGCAGTCATGCCTCAATTTTTTTATGTTTATTTATTACTTCAAGTTACATCTCTATCACAGTACCCTCTCTCCACCCATCCCAGTTCCACCATCTCCCCCCTCTTCCACCTATTCTAATCCTCCAGAGTGGGTTGCCCTTACATATCAGCCCCCCTAAGTTCAACAGTTATACGATGGTTAAGAACTTCCTCTGGCCTGGGGGAACTATATGGCAACCCCATTAGGGCAGAGTGTCCCACTAACAGGTAGAGACTTGAAGAAATGCTCAACATCTTCAATCATCAGAGAAACCAAACTCAAGACAACTCTGAGATTCCATCTCACACCTGTCAGAATGGCTAGGATCAAAAACTCAAATGACAACACATGCTGGCGAGGCTATGGAGAAAGGGGAAACCCTCCATTGCTGGTGGGAGTGCAAACTTGTACAACCACTATGGAAATCAGTCTGGTGATATCTTAGAAAACTTGGAATAGCTCTACCTCAAGACCCAATCATACCACCTCTGGGTATACCTCTAAACAATTCCTCACCAAACCACAAGGACATATCCTCATCTATGTTCATAGCAGCTTTATTTGTAATAGCTAGAAACTGGAAACAAACAAGATGTCCTTCAACTGAAGAATGGATTAAAAATATGTGGTACATTTACACAATGAAATACTACTCAGCTATTAGAAACAATAAAATCATGCAATCTGCTGCCAAATGGATACAACTAGAAAAGCTCATCCTGAGTAAGCTGACCCAGACTCAGAAAGATGCACATGGCATCTGTTCACTTATAATTGGATTTTAGCCATGTAGTACAGGATAACTATCCTACAACTAATAGGCCTCAATTTACAGAGGTATTCACATTTAAAAATCAGCTTTTTTGTGACTATGCAGCAAGTCTTCTACTGATGGAGGCACCTCCCTGGATTATGTACCTCTTTCTTTGACGTATCACTCTTAACTATTTCTCTAATTTTTTTTTGTTTTGTTTGGTTTGATTTGGATTTTTATTACTGTGTTTGTTTGTCCTATTTTTTTTTGTATCTTGTCTTAATTTTAATCCCAGCTGTCAAAATCTTTTTCATTAGGCCAAAGGTATAAAGAAGACATTTGCTAAGTGATTGTTAGTAGGAGAAAAGTGGCAGGGGTTCGAGTATGTAAGAATGACTTGAAAAGGAATGTTTGTTTGAATGTTTTTGTTTTTTAGTTTTTTTTTTGCATTGACATATAATCTGTTGAATTTTCTGTTCCTCCAATTCTTCCCAGGATGTGAAAATGTGTACCTTGACATTTGAAGTGATATTATCTGAGATTATAGAGTTTTCTGTTTATACAATAGGGAACGTGGGCTTCAGAAGAGTGAATTTTCTAGTTTGCTTTTATTTTGTTGTGATAAAAGAAGTCTGATCTAAAGAAACCTGGAGAGAAAAGAGTTTATTTAATCTTATAGATTACAATCCATCATCAAGGGAATCCAAGGCAGGAGCTTGAAGCAAAAACCACAAACAAATGCAGCTTTACAGACTGACTCTCAGGATCACATTCATCTCCCATTCTGGTAAATCTAGGTTTTCCTGCCTAGTGGTAGTTCTCCTCATAGTTGGCTGTGCCCTGCCAAATCAAGTAGCAATCAGGAAACTGTGCCCATTTGCCTTGCCCACAGTTCAATGCAGTACATCAGTCGAGGTTCCCTCTTAAACAAACGATCATAGGGAAAACAACACTTGTACTTGTCACACCTCTACTGTTTTTCTAAATACGGTCCTCTTGAGGTCTTCTCCTCTTCTTCCCAGTCATTAATGTGCTGTTTGGTCAGAAACTGCTTTCTAGACTCTAATAAGAACTCTTTGTTCTGATCTAGTATGCTTACTTCCGGGCTCCTAGCTGTTACTAGAACTTAACTTGTGTCTAGTGAGTAACAGAAAACATACGCAGTAAAACTCCCTTTAATATGCACTATTGTTGGCTGTATTTGTTTCAAGGGGCAACTCTATTGCTTATCTTTCTTGATCTTCATTAAAAAAAAAACACTAAGAACAGCTACTATGCAGCATTTCAGATTATTCATTCCGTATTTGGCTCATTTTCTTTCAGGGCAGATCTTTTTTTTTTTTTTTAATGCACACAATGACTTAAAGACAGTTAGTTCTTCGATTGGTTGAGCAGTTATCCTGACTCTCTATTTCACTTCTCATTATGTATGTAAATGTATTCAGGAGAATAATATGTATTTAGATGTGCTCTTTGTATAATCCCTGAGATAAATATCAGGGATTTTATTTCACCTATGAAAAGTCTAAAGGTAAACCCATATCCTAAGTCTTTTTTTCTTCAAAAGATTTTATCCCTTTTTCATATGGTGAGTAGGCTAGGATGAGTTACATTGAAGAATACATACTGGCTTATCAGGAAAGGTCCATATTGTCACTTCACTTAGTAGTGTTTTGTAATGATCATAAATTTGTTGCTAAATGGAAACAAACATCACATCTCCAAAATCCATAACATCCCTTAAGGTTCAAGTATAAATATGCATTGTGCCCTTGACAATTTTTTAATAGGTCCAGCATTCTTTGAAGAAAGGAATCTGGCTATTTGCTACTTTATATTCTCAAGTCGTATTCAGGAATAAAACTCAGTGAGAGAACTGAGGTGATATTGACTATTCTCACCTTCATTCTTATACCTATTAACTTTACTGGTACCCAAGTCATGCTCATCTCAGATTGCATGAACCATACATGATTCTTTTAGGAAGGAGGCAAAATTAAAAACATCAGCATGACTAGAAATTTAGTGAACCAATCCAAATACTTGCACTCCTGTTATTTGATTCAACAAGTAGAATGGAGTGCTTAAAGCAGATTTGAGATCCCCATTGCTGAAGGTTGGATATTAATTCTGTTATTTATAATAGGTATGACTTTATTTACACCACATCATCTATACCACACTCATTCTTTTAATTGAGAATAGCAATCATACCTGCTTCAGTAGTTAAGAGTATTATAGGAAAGAATACATATTAGTTGTTTATAATTAGTTATTACTGATGATAATGCAGCATAGTAAGTTAAATATTAGATATTCTCATGATTTTCTATGCAGAAATGATACAGAGACATTTAGTAATAGCTATGAATTGATAAAGTTTCAGAGGATAATAATAATGACAAATATAATCAAAATTACAAATACTCTCATGACTTATTGAGCTGAATGTATGCCTAGAGATATGCTAAAAGTTGCATACATCATGTTTTTAACACGAAACAACAAAATGAGGTCATTTCTATTATTTTCTAAATCTGCCAGATCTTGACATCTTACCTCAGACAGGTACTATAACCTTTCCTAGATTAAATAGCCACATAGCAGTGTAGCCAAAAGTAGACTTATGAACTCTTCTTAATCTGAAGCCTACATGGTCTGCTTCAGTTTTTCCAAGGTATCTCCCAAATGAAAAGCCAGTTTTTGCTGTAAAAGAAGAGATCTAAAATGATAGACTGAGCAGGTACAAGTGGTCACTGGTTAAAGATTGAATGTAAACAGCATTTGAAAAGGAAACATTTATAAGTAACATTTAAGACTACTTTGCAGATTCTCCCAGGGGACATGTTAAAGAGATGACAGTTGGCAGGCAACTTAAGGAGGAGTTAGATGAAATGCACTGGACTCTATGTTGGTTGGATGCACACTGAAAATTAAGTGCAAGTTGGAAATGTTAATACATGCGTACACATGTTCTCCTTTATAGTGTGCTCCTCATTTATCTAGTTTTCCTCATGTTAGCACAACCATGTGTACAGGTCTCAGAGGATCTCATGAGATCTGACTTTCTCCCTCTGGCATTTTTTTCTCTCTGGCTGTTCCTACCCAGCTTATAACTTCTGAATGTCATTTCACAGCTTGTGATGTTCAGAACCCATAGGTGGAAATGTGCACAGCAAATAAAGAATGAGAAAGTACATTTTTAGGATTTTTAGACCATGCATCATTCGGTAGTCATAATGATGCTAAAATCAATAACATAATATTACTTGTTATCTGAAAGACATCTGAAGATTTCCTATGATCACTTCAGTAATGTACAACCTCTTCTAGTTTACTGTATTTATGCCTGCCTTACCATTATGACTTTCCCCACATTCTCCTGTAAACTTTACCTGTTCTTTTGTCCATATACAATTCAAATGAGATCTTATTTGCATTTCCTTTCTATTGTAATTCTGCCATGAAGGCCAATGGTCATGGATGTAGGTTTATCTTTTACTTCTTACTCATACTTTCTCAAAGTTCTCATTCATAAAATACTTCAAGATAAAAAAAATCAATTCGATATCTTTTATGATTTAAAAAATAACAGTTCTGATAACATTCTTATGTACATGCATTTTAATTAAATTTAAAATTAATGATACAGAGACATAGATACATTTAGCACATGCTTACAGTCTAACATGAGAACCTATTGGAGGTAAGAGGAATTCTCTGGTTCCTCTCACTGGAACACTTATGCAATCAATAGGCATCTATCATCATTTTACATTAGGTAATAGTGTTTACCCTCCTATTTGATTTCATCATTGTCTCCAGAATACGGTATAGAGAAGGAAAGAGACCCAGTGTTTTAAGGAGACTTTAATCGGCTTAAAACTCTAGCTGAATTTTTAGCTGTGTGACTTTGAACAAATTTCTGAATCTCTCTACAAATTGATCTCTATACCTACTATTGTAAATAATAATGGCAGTTTTACAAAGCAGAAGAAAAAATGTTAAGTTCCTTATGTTTAAAATTTTATTTATTCTTCTCATGTACATTACACCCTGACCACAGTTTCTCCTTCATTCACTCCTTCCAGTTATCCTCTCACCAAGATCCATTGTTTCCCTTATAAAAAGAACAGGCTTCCCAAGGATAACAACCTAACAAGGCTTGAAAATTTACAATAAGCCTAACAAGGCTCGAAATTTTACAATAAGCCTAATAACAAGGGTGGGCAAGGCAACCAATGGGAGGAAAAGTGTTGCAAGAGTAGGCAAAAGAGCATCTTTTACCAGCTGCCTACTTTTTAACTTTAGAACTGTATATTTTCTCAAGATATTAATTCAGAATCAATACCCATTGAAAGACTCATCTGGAAAGGAAAGAAAAAAAAGTAACAAAAAAGTCTTATTTTATTCTGGAGTTTATTTCAAGTGATAAACATGACTGTATTCATGAAAAGTACATGAGATTCCCTGTGTTTTTCAAATACCTTACCATGGGATTGGCATTCAAGTAGTCATGTGGAGAGGAGTAGGAAATGGAAACATTTTTAGTAAAGAATATGTAAAGAAAAGATGTGAAGGCAGGCAGAGCTCTTCTTAGGAAGAGGACAAATCAAAGTTGCTTCCAGGAAGCAACTCAATTCATTGAGGAGATATTACTGTACAAGAGATGAAATTTCAGATGTCACATTGGCATATCACCAGTGTCCAAAGGGTAAATGGACCAAGAATAAATATGAGCTAGACTTGGTGTACCTCAATGAGCCAGAGAGGAAAAGAGAATCTCCATACACTGTATGTCAATAATTGTCATGCTATCACACTCCTCTGTGATTCAACACCAATGCTTTTCCAATAGAAAATGAGAAGAAGCAAGACAATACCTATCTTATGAGGGACAAATGTTACAAAAGGAAAACAAACCCTTCTGAAAAGATAACAACCAGAACATTCTAAATTTTGACCTGGAGTGGAGGCCAGCAGCATGAGGCACAGACCTGAAGCACAGAGCAGAGGCCAGCGGTGTGGGGCAGAGACCCGGGTCCAAGATTGGAGGCCAGCTTCATGGAGCAGAGGACAGCAAGGAGCCCAATGCAGAACAGAGGCCAGCGTGGAGCCCGCCATGGAAACAGGCACAGAGCCATTCAAATACCCAACAAGTAGCCCCAAACCCCAGACATGAATACTCACCAGCCTCTGGAGAACTCAGCTTCCATGGCGGCCTTCTAAATAGGAGAACTGTGGGATCACCAAGATTTATCTCCAGTGGAGCAGCAGTCTGAGAGGTGCAAGTATATCAGGGCTTAGCCAGAAAGGTGTTGGACATAGAGTTCCCTCTACTGGTTATATAATCACATGGAAGAAAATTGTGCCCAGACAGGGCTGAGGGTTGCTCTCCCTGCACAATTAATGTCCTTCAGTTCTGATCACTGCAGGGCCTTGGGAGGCAGCCCCAATTGCTAGAGAGGTACCTCATTGTTCCCTGAGCACCCAGCATTCACACAGTTACCCCAACAACCTAAAGAAGACCAGCAGTGCCACTGAAATGGTAAGATCAGAACAGTCTGAAAGGTGGTGGTCAAGTTATAAGGCTGCAGAACTGAGTCCAAACCCAGTGGATGGGTTTTAGTGCTCATATTGGAGACAGTGCACCTTGCCCCTTCTTGGCAAGATACCCTGTCTTCAACATCTACAGCTCCTGCACGGGAGCAATGAGTTCTTGGCCTTTTTGCACTGCCCAGATGATACAGACTATAAGGGATCACTGCTTCAGGCTGAGAGGCACAGAGGTTCAGGGGGGACCACTTAGAAGAAGCCACCTGGGAAAAACCTAGAAGAACACCACAGACCTGACCCTTGAATCAGACACATGAGCAGCAGATCTGTGGCTTTAGCCTACAGTCATGGTCCTCTGAGCCCCACCTACATCAGTAGGAAGACCTGCTAGATCTGAAGACCATGCATGCTGGAATAACTTATCCCACCCAATCCCCAACTTGAGTCCCCAATTGGAACACAATGGGAAGGGGAAGGGATCAACTTCGGGGGGTTCACCAAGACCCAGCCCTCATCTCAAGATCCCACCTAGCTTGTTAAGCTACAGACCACAAAGATTATATAGACTCTACACCAAAGCTCTCTCCTTGGCACCAGGTCCAGAAGACATCAGGAAAATGGAGCTTAGGGCAACCAGATGGCTAAAGGTAAGCGAAAGAACAAAACTGACAAAAATCAGGGAAATATGACTCCAAAAAAAAAAAAAATCAGCAAAGTTAGCACAGCAAGCCCTGAACATCCCACCACAGCTGAAACACATAAAAATGATGACAAATCTATACTTAGAAAAAAATGATGGAGTCCTTAGAAGAAGAAATTAAATACCTGAAAGAATTTAAAGAATCCTCAATTTTACAAATGAAAGCAATGGAGAATACCATTGGAGACCTCCAAGCCAGCATAGCCCAACTTGAAGGAGATCAGACAATAAAACATTTGAAAATTTTGAAAGATTTGCAGACAAAGACAAGCAAAATGGAGCAGGAAACACATAAAATGAACAAAATTGTTCAAGACTTAAAATTGGAAGTGAAAGCAATAAAGAAAACATAAGTAGAGACAATCCTGGAGATGGAAAGTAAAGGGAAGAGAACAAGAACTACAGACATGAGTATCAAAAATAGCATACAGGAGATGGAAGACAGAATCTCAGGCATGGAAGATTCAATTGAAGAAATCAGTACAACAACCACAGAAAATGAGAAATCTAAAAGTTTCTCAACCACAATATCAAAGAAATCAAGAACTCAATAAAAAGACTGAACCTAAGAATTATAGACATAGAGGAAAGAGAAGACTACTGACTCCAAGGTCCAGGAAACATCTTCAAAAAAATCATAGAAGAAAACTTCCAAAAACTAAAGAAAGAGATGGCGGTAAATTTCCAAGAGGCATACAGAACACCAAACAAATTAGACCAGAAAAAAAATTCCTCTTGCCACATAATAATTGAAACTCCAATGTACAGAATAAAGAAAGGATATTAAAAGCTGTAAGAGAAAAGGGTCAAGTAACATATAATGGCAGACCCATCAGAATTACACATGAATTCTCCTCAGAAACTTTAAAAGCAAGAATGACCTGGGAAGATGTCCTACAAGCCCTAAGAGAACATAGGTGTCCAGCCAGACTACTATACCTAACAAAACTCTCTAGCAACATAGAGGAAGAAAACAAGATATTCCATGACAAAACCAAGTATAAACAGTGTCTTTCCACAAATCCAGACATACCAAAGACCCTAGAAGGAAAATTTCCACCCAGAGAAGATAACTACACCCAAGAAAACAGAGGAAGCAAAAAAAAACCCTGCAGCTAAATCAAAAGAAGCACACAACCACCACTTACATTAAAATAACAGGAAGCAACAACCTTTGGTCACTAATATCCATCAATATTAATGGAATCAACTCCTCAATGAAAAGACACAGACTTACAGAATGGATCCATAAACAAGACCCACCATTTTGCTGAATACAAGAAATGCATCTCACTAACAAAGATAGACACTACCTCAGAGTAAAAATCTGGGAGAAGGTTTTCCAAGCAAATGGGCCCAGGATGCAAGCTGGAGTAACCATCCTAGTATCAAAAAAAAAAATAGACTTTCAACTGAAGTTAATCAAAAAATATGGGAAGGGCACTACATACTCGTTAAAGAAAAAATTCATCAAGATCACATCTCAATACTGAACATCTATGCACCAAATACAAGGGCACCCACATTTGTAAAAGATATTCTTCTAAAGCTTAAATTGCACGTTGATCCCCACACATTAGTAGTGGGAGACTTCAACACCCCACTCACAACAATGTACAGGTCATATAGAGAGAAATAATGAGTCTAACAGAGGTCATGAACCAAATGGACCTAACAGATATCTACAGATTGTTTCACCCAAACACAAAAGAATACACCTTCTTTTCAGCACTGCACAGGTCCTTCACCAAAATCAACAATATAGTCAGACACAAAGCAAGCCTCAACAGATACAAGAAAATTGAAATAATTTCTTATATCTTATCAGATCACCATGGAACAAAGCTGGACTTGAACAACAACAGAAATAACAGAAAGCCTGCACATTCATGGAAATCAAACAACTCTCTAATGAATGACTACTGGATCAGGGAAGAAATAAAGAAGGAAATCAAAGACTTCCTAAAATCCAATGACAATGAAGGCACAACCTACCCAAACCAATGGGACACAATGAAAGCAGTGCTACAAGGCAAGTTCATAGCACTAAGTGCCTACAAAAAGAAAATTGTGACAGCTCATATTAGCAAATTATCAACAGAACTGGAAGATCTGGAAAAAAAAAAAAAAGAAGCAAAAACTCCCAAGAGGAGTAGAAAGCAGGAAATCATCACACTTAGGGCTGAAATTAACAACTTAGAAACAAATAGAACAATACAAAGAATCAATGAAACCAAGAGTTGGATCTTTGAGAAAAGCAACAAAATAGACAAAACCTTAGCCAAATTAACTAAAAAGCTGAGGAAAAAACCCCAAATCAATAAAATCATAAACGAAAATGGAGAAATAATAACAGACATTGAAGAAATCCAGAGAATTTTTAGGTCCTACTTTAAAAATCTGTACTCTACCAAATGAAAACTTAAATGAAGTGGACAACTTTCTTGAAAGATTCCAACTACCAAAGTTAAATCAAGAACACGTTAACAGATTAAACAGTCTTAGTAACAACTAAGGTAATAGAAACAGTCATTAAAATCTCCCAACCAAAAAAAAAAAAAAGAAGCCCCGGGCCAGATCGTTTCAGCACAGAATTCTACCAGACCTTCAAAGAAGAGCTAATACCAATACTCTTCAAACTCTTTCACAAAATAGAATCAGAAAGAACTCTGCCAAACTCATTCTATGAGGCCACAGTCACCCTGATTCCTAAACCACACAAGACCCAAGAAAGAAAGAAGCTTCAGAACATTGTCCCTCATGAACATAGACACAAAAACACTTAATACCATACTGTCATACTGAATCCAAGAACACAACAAAAGTATTATGTACCATGATCAGGTAGGCCTTATCCCAGGAATTCAGGGATGGTTCCATATATGAAAATTCTTCAAAGTAATTCACCATATAAACAAGCTTAAAGAAAAAAAAAAAAAAACAACCACATGATCAACTCGCTAGATGCTGAAAAGTCATTTGACAAAATCCAACACCCCTTCATGCTAAAAGTCCTGGAGAGAACTGGCATACAAGGACCATACTTAGTAATAATAAAGGCAATATACAACAAGCCAGTTACCAACATCAAATTAAATGGAGAGAAATTTAAAGCATTTCCTCTAAACTCAGGGACAAGGCAAGGATACCCAGTTTCGCCATATCTCTTCAACATAGTACATGAAGGTTTTTGCTAGAGTAATAAGACAACTAAAGGAGATCAAGGGGATACAATTTGGAAATGAAGAAGTCAAACTATCCCTATTTGCAGAGGATATGATTGTGTACATAGTAACCCCACAAATACTACCAGAGAACTTCTACAACTGATAAATACCTTCAGCAAGGTGGCAGGATACAAAATTAATTAAAAAAAGTTTGGAAGCCCTTCTTTATACAAAAGATAAATGGGCTGAAAAAGAAATTATGGAAACAACACCCTTCACAATAGTCTCAAACAATATAAAATACCTGGGAGGAACTCTACCCAAACAAGTAAAAGACTTATATGACAAGAACATCAAGTCCTTGAAGAAAGAAATTGAAGAGGACATCAGAAGATGGAAAGATCTCCCATGCTCATAGATAGGTATGATCAACATAATAAAAATGGCCATCCTGCAAAAACCAACATACAGATTAAATGCAATTCCTATCAAATAGACAGAATACTGTCCAAAAAGGACACAACTTGGAAGCAGGTAAGTCAACAGCCTAGCACTGCCAAGACAAGGTAGGCATGTCCTTCATAATTCCTGCTCGACAATCAATGTCTGTCAGAGAAACAGGGCCAAACGACTGAAGATTGATGTTGTAATGTATGGAGAGAAAATGGGAACTGTCCAGGCAGCCACTGGTATGTCATTTCTTAGTTTTTGGAGCTGTGGGCCCTACACTTCTGTGTAATCAAATATATTTATCCCTCTCAGGTCTTTGAGGTGGTTGAAGAATAGATACTAGAGTCCCATAGTTAAATTTTGAGTTGTTGAGGAATCAAGAGGGTGTCCTAGATCTAAGAAGATGTTTTTAAAATTGTGATGTAAGTGAGTATGAAAGGAGAGTTAGATATAGAACTTTAAACTCATGGAAATGGTTAGATAGTAGAATGTTAAAATCAGGTGCCAATTCATATGGACTGGACATTAGGAATGTATGCTAAGCCATATAACTCTCATAATTATGACCTATTTATTTCTGTTGTTTTGTATTGTATTTACTGTTATAAGAGAAAGAACCATTTGTTGGACTGAAAGGGGGAGCTGTTGGGGGGGAAAGATATACCTTAAACTTAAAAAAAAAGGAAGAGATTGGGGAATTGAGGGGGAAGAGGGTGGCAGGGTGGGACTGGAGGGGGGAGTAGGGATGGGATTGTGATGGAGATGTAACTTGAAGAAATAAAAAATTAATTATAAAAAAGAAAAATATCAACACAATTCTTTATAGCCCTGGAAAAAGCAATTCTCAACTTCTTATGGAATAACAAAAAACCCAGAATAGCGGAATAAATCCTGTACAAAAAAAAAAGTCAGGAGATATCACCATCCCGAATTTCAAGCTATAACTACAGAGCAATAGTAATAAAAACAGCATGGTACTGGTATAGTAACAAACCAGTAGATCAATGGGATCGATTTGATGACCCAGAAATGAACCCACACACCTGTGGTCTCTTCATTTTTGACAAAGAAGCCAAAGCATACAATGGAAAAAGGACAGCACCTTCAACAAATGATGCTAGTCTATCTGGATGTCCATGAAAAATCATGAAATCAGACCCATACTTATCTCCTTGCACAAAACTTAAGTGCAACTGGATCAAAAACCTTAAGATAGAACCACACACACTAAATCTAATAAAGGTGAAAGTGGGAAAAACCTAGAATTTATTGGCACAGGTGACAACTTCTGGAACAACACACCAATAGTTCAGGCTCTAAGACTAACAAACAATAAATGGTCACTCATGAAACTGACATGCTTCAGTAAGGCAAAAGACACTGTCATTTGTACAAAAAGGCAACCTAGAGATTGGGAAAAGATCTTTACCAACTTCACTTCCAACAGAGGGCTAATATCCATAATTTATAAAGAACTCAAGTAATTAAACAACAAGAAACCAAATATTCCAATTTTAAAAAATGGGTAACAGAGCTAAACCGAGAATTCACAAAGGAGGAATCTCTAATGGCAGTGAGACATGTAAAGAAATGCTCAACATCCTTAATCATCATATAAATGCAACTCGAGAGGACTCTGAGATTCTATCTCACACCTGTCAGAATAGCTGAGTCAGCACATGCTGGTGAGGTTGTGAAGAAAGGCAAACACTCCTCCATTGCTAGTGGGAGTTCAAACTTGTACAACCACTATAGAAATCAGTCTGGCGATATCTTAGAAAAGTTGGTATATCCCTTCCTCAAGACCCAGCCATACTACTTCTGGGAATCCACCCAAATGATTCTTCACCAAACCACAAGGACATATCCTCATCTATGTTCATAGCAGCCTTATTTGTAATAGCTAGAAATGGGAAATAACCAAGAGGTCCCTCAATATACAGATGAATAAAAAATATTGTGGTACATTTACACAATGGAATACTACTCAGCTATCAGAAACATGGAAACCATGCAATTAACAGCCAAATGCATGGAACTTGAAAATCTCATCCTGAGTGAGCTAACCCCGACTCATAATGATGCACATGACATCTACTCACATATAATTAGACTTTAGCCATATAGTACAGGATAACTATCCTACAACCAACACACTGAAAGGATCAGGAACATAGACCTTTTTTTACCCATTAATGGGACAATTTTCCCTAGGGGTGCTACCATTTAGGCCCCCAGTGCTCTTACCTCTCTTATGACTGTTGAAGTGAGAGGGCCTGATATATAGGGACACTCTTCATCAGACTAGTGAGATGGGTGGGAGATGGAGGAGAGTGTAGAAGGGTGGAACTGGGAGGGTGGAAGGAGGGTACTATGATGGAGATGTAACTTGAAGTAATAAATAAACATTAAAAAAAAAAACTCAGAGGACCACACATGCTGGCAAGGATTCAGAGAATGGGCAACACTCCTCCACTGTTGGTGGGAGTGGAAATTGTACAGCCACTAAAGAAATCAATTTGGAAATATCTCAGAAAATTTGGAATAGTTCTATCTCAAGACCCAGAAATACCACTTCTGGGCATATATCCAAAAGATTCTCCACCAATCCACAAGGATGCCTTCTCAACTATTTTAATAGCAGCTTTATTCATAATAACCAGAAAGCAGAAACAACCCACAAGTCTTTCAACCAAAGAATGGATAAAAAAAAAAATAAAACAAAAAACTGGTACATTTACACAATGGAATACCACTCAGCTATCAAAAACAAGGAAATCATGCAATTTGCAACCAAATGGATGAAACTAGAAAAACTCATCTTGAGCGAGCTAATCCAGACCCAGAAAAGATACACATGGTACGTATTCACTTTACATAGTACAGGATAACCATCCTACAACCCACAGACTCAAAGAGACAGGAACCTAGCAAAACTATCTTAGGAGAAACTCCACCACACAGTATATCAAAACAGATGCTGAGACACACAGTCAAACATTAGGTGGAGCTCTGGGCATCGTGTATAAGAGAGGAAGGAGGAATAGAGGGATCTGGAGTGGACAATAACTCCACATGAATATCAAAAGAACTAACAAATCTAGGTCCTAGAGGCTTACAGAGACGGAAACACCAACTCCAAAAAAGCATATACAGACTAGACGTAGGCCCCTACACATATACAGATGACAGGCATCTTGGTCTTCATGCAGATCCCTTAGCAATTGAAGTGGTCAGGGGCAGTCTCTGACATAGACTTTGTTGCCTGTTGGTAGAACACCTTACCCCAGCTGGACTGCCATGTAGGAACCTAGCGCAAGAGGAAGCTCTTAGCCCTCAATTGACTGATGAACTGAGGTGAGTTGATTTGGGGGCTCCCCTCATCCAAGGAGAAGGAAAGAAGGTAGAGGGAGAAGAGGGAGGAATGGTAGGACCAGATGGGGAGGAGAGAGGAGGCTGTGATCAGGATGTAATTTGAATAAATAAACAAATATTTTTAAAAGGAGAAATTTAAAGAAAAAAAAAAAAAGAAAAAGAAAACCTAAACTTGCTTAGATCATGGGGTTACTATTTATAACTCTGGAAGAACTTTAGACTTTTTGATTAGAGAAGAAAGACTTAAAAACTTTCATATTGTGTGTACTGAACTTTCAAATTTGTTACTCTTGTTTGATAAAGAGTGTCACTATATAGCTACAATTGGCCTGGAACTCTTGCTTTCTCACATCTGGCTCCCAAATTCTGGGATAGTAGGAATGTGCTACCATGCATGACTTCAATTATTTCCTTTTCATTATTTGGATACAAGATTAAAACTATCCCTAAACTGAAAAAAACATTCTAAATTTTGCATAGGACTTAAAAACATATTGGGTATTGGACAGATGTTTGGTTCAGCCTTTGTTTGCTTTCCTTCTGGCCCGTCTTCCCTGCCATATTGATCACCTCCATGAGATGTAACTGTACTATGTAAACTTTATCAGTAAATAGATAAATATATAGATTGATAGATGATAGATGATAGATAGATAGATTGATGATAGATACTTATAGATAAGTAAACAGGAAATAAAAAGATCCGTTATCAACTCACCAAGAAGCAGAGAAGCTTTTCCAAAGTTAATTCTGAATCCATTAACAATGCTGTTTTTACTTTCACTGCTACTGAATTTTTCTGGGCTATATTTCTTTCTGTAACCCTTCAACCTCCTTCCTTATACACACA
>CAJQZJ010030506.1:0-13997 GCA_907164525.1 Lophiomys imhausi | reverse complement strand
TAGATTTTCAGGGCCACGGTGAAAGAAGCTGTGCTTATTGGTGGCACGGGGTCTGCCCACTTATTTACATGGAAGTGGACAGGAAAAGAGCTGATCTACACTGTATGCTGTGGGTGGAGCTTCTAGAGAGGGATCTGTCCATCAATGATGTGCTTAACAAAGGAAGACATGTGTTGTCATTTTTTACCCACTGGAAATAGAGTGAGGATCTTCATGGAATAAGTGCAAAAGGAATAATTAATTTCCATAATGAGGCCATCATAAGGAAATAGAGAGATCAGGCAGCAAGTATAATTCATTTTTTTCTTCTTACTTTTATAGTGACATCTCCTCAAGACCCTGGTAAGTGTTTGTAGTTATTATGCTAAATTTTCTATATGTTTTAAACCCTGCCAACAATCTTGGCAAGAAGTGAGGCCTTTTCAGTTTTTTTGGAAATCTTGTGGAGAGCAGAGGAAGCCTTGAATGAATGAAGTCCTGAGCAAATGTGTGCTGTTAGCATGAGCATGGCCATGTTAAGACTCTAAAGCCTCAAGCTCACGGGAAAATGAAAAGGCTTTTCCTGATCCTTGTATGGACATTGATAGTTTGTGCAGAAAATGTCCACCATAGCTTTCTTCCCATCCCATGTTACCAGGCTGAAGACTGCTTCCCAACAGAGATTGCTCCTACCGAGATTAGCTAAACCTGCCTCCTGATACAGCTGTGTACCATAAGCCCTTCCTGCTTGTTTATCCCCATGTAATAGCCCTGCCTCCTTGCTCACCTGTATGCAGTAACCATGTTTCTCTGTTCAACTCTATTTAATAAACATGCTGAGTTTTCAGAGTGCTGCGGTTTCTCCATCAGTGACCCATCTGCCTGATTCCAGCATTTCTGTGTCTGTGTGTCTTTCTGTTTATTATTTCTTCGTTTCCTGGCTTCCCCCAGTCATGTCCAAGTCCATGAAGCTGTGTATCCAGCTCCCTGACCCTACTATAGCAGGGATGCCAGGGGGTTCTTCCACTAACCCTTCTCACTCCAGCTTCTTTAAGTTCTTCTCTGAGTCAACAGCTCCTGGGCAGATATACACCTCTCCTGATGACCCATTCTCTACATGCCAGCCTGGGAGTCATTTCATAATTGCTTCTGATTCCAAATGAACTTCAAGCAAAGCACCCACCAAAAGCACACTGCTGACTGAGAAAAGAGACATTCTCATAAACATGTTCTGTAGGTGATTCCCAGCGAGTCTCCCTTTTCTCAGGAACCTTCTCTTTCTGATTGATAGTTTTGGACTTTTCCTAACCTTTTGAAAGCTCTTCTTAACTTTGGCCTTTTCTTTGAAAATTCCAAAACCCAGTGCTAAGGAGTGAGTTGCATCCAGCTCTGTAGCTCAAGCTTGACTTGTAGGTTTAGCCCTTCCTAGGAACTACTCTGCGTAGTCCTGCGCTTTGCCCTGCATCTGTCATCCCTGGCTCCATTTTATCCCAGGGCCCAAGGGAGTCTTTGATCACTGGCAATGGCTGCTGAATCTAATCCTGGTTCTCCTCAAGATCAAGAAGAATTATTCAGCTGCCGTCTATACAGTAGGTGAGCTTCTGTGGCAGAAGCTATCTTTTTTTTTTCTACCTGTTCCTAGTGTTGCAAGCATCCCTTGCTACTATCTGCTTTCTTTTTCCTTCTTCTTTTAATGGTAGCTTTGACTTTGACTCCCGGTGACAAAAAAAAAAAAAAGAATGCAAAAGACAGAGAGAGAGAGAGAGAATTAACACTTATCAGCATCAAATCAAAGTCTTGCTTTCAATCAAAAGATGAGCTTTACAGTCACTCCTCCACCTTTGTCCAAATGAGAGGCAAGCTTCTTAAACATGTACAGCTATTCAAAGGGCCAAACCATATCTGGCTCCCACAGAAGAAGGGGAAATCTGATGATATTTTGCATCCCCAGCATACTCCCAGGTGATGCTTGGCAGCATCACTGAGATCTTCTGTATTAGATAACTTGTTTTTGCTGTGATTAAACACCATGGTCCAGACAACGTCCCAAATGAAGGGTACATTTGAGCGTAAAAAGATGAGTATATCACTGTCATGGTGGGGAGGCAAGGTAACACGTAGGCATAGTGGCTGGAGGAATAAGCTGAGAGCTTATATCTCAACAGCAAGAAATGAGGTATAGAGAACACACTGGGAATGGTGTGAAGCTTTGAAGCCTCCAGTAACATACTTCCTTGAACAAGGTCACACCTCTTAAATCAAAACCAACAACACCATCTGAGGGCCATATATTCAAACATTTGAGCCCATTAAAATCACCAGATCAATGCAATAATGGCACACTCCTTTGATACCAACACTTGGGAGGCAGAGGCAGGTGTATTCTATGATTCTGGGGTCAACCTCATGTACATAGTGAGTTCCAGTACAGTCAAAACTACATAGTGAGATTGTGTCTCAAAATAACAAACAAACAAAAACCCTCAAAAACAGAACAAACAAAAGCCACCACTATATCTACAAACTGAGTTAAAAAGCCCTAGATCTATGGTAACCTAGACATAAATTTATATTTGGTGGTGTTGCTTGAATGAGATTGGCCCCCATAGTCTCATCTGTTTCAATTTTTGATCAAATATATGGTTGAACTATTGAGAAGGAATTGTTGGTTCCTTCTGCTTCATGGAACTGTTTGGGAAGGACTGGGAGATGTGGCCTTGTTGGAGGAGGTTTGTCATGGGGAGGGAACTTTGAGGTTTCAAGAGGCTCAAACAATTCCCAGTATGTCTCACTCTTTGCCTCATGATTATCGATGAAGATGTAAGCTCTTGGCTGTTCCTGCACCCATGTTTTTACTCCACCATCATGGACTTTAACCCTTTGAAACTATAAGCCCAAATTAAACTCTTTCTTTTACAAATTAGTCATGATATCTTATCGCAGCAGTAGGAAAGTAACCAAGACACTTAGTCTCCTCCACCCTGGAGTATGTGTGTGTGTGTGTGTATGTGTGTATGTGTACAGTCATCTACTTTGGATAACTTCCAAAATTGTTCTTCACTTTGTATTTTGAAACAAGTCTTTCACTGAATGTAGAGCTCACTAAGTAGGATAAACTGGCTGGCCAGCAACCCTGTTATTGTCTTCCCAGTACTGAGATTACAGAATTGCATCACCACACTAGGCTATTTACATAGATGCTGGAGATCTGAACTCACATCCTCATGTTTACATGACAAGCACTTTACCAAATTAAGCCATCTCCATCTTCCCTATACTTCTGACTTATTTCTCAAGCAATCCAACCTAGATTTAGTATTTGATAACTTTGATCTCTAATTCAGTCCAGACTTTCCCTCCCCAAACTGTTTTTTTTTTAGATCAACACATTTTATAGTACTTTTAAGCAAAACCAAATGTTTTAAACATAGCAATGAGTTATTTTTTCATAGTTCTGGAAGAGAGCCCAAATTAATAGAAGTAAGTTACTTCCATTAGCTAAAGGAGGAGAAAGGACACAGTGTGGATTAGAAATAGATGCTGATATGCAGGCTACTAGGCAACCAGGCAAAGGAAAGCAGTTTCTCAATTCTGCTGCTTAAAGAACAGAAGAGCTTGTTGGGGATTGAGGCAAAGCAAGGTGTCAATTTCAGAATGATATTAGAAAAACTCTAGAAAGAAATTTACATCACCTGGACACTACAATCTGAGTGGTCTACTATCTTCTTTTCTATCCCCTTTTACTGATAGGGAAAGCTTTCTTCTTGCTAGACTCGATATCTGAGCTCTTGCAAAACTGACCTTTTCCTCTGTGCTGATATGGCCAAGGTCACCTGATGAATATTTCTTCTAGGTATGGCATACATTTGAAAAAGACTTCTAAATCTTCCCCCTCCCAGTATTACTAACATTTGTAAGTCATTCACCATGTGCTTTGCACATTTTGAGCTCATTTAACTATCTGAACAAGGCAGAGGGCAGGCACTCTGTGAGATTCATGGGACAGAAGAGGAAAGAGGTACATCAGGTGCCGGATTTCTCTGTTGTGAACACCAGAGGCAGGACAGGAACTCAGGCATCTGACTTCAGACCTGAGGCCTTCAAGCACTCTACTTACCATCCTACCTTGCCATTTTTTGTTTGTATTAAACTGAACAATTCTAATTTATCTTCTTGTAAACTTTTTTTAGATGACTCCTCTACAATTCTAATGCAATGTCCAAATAGACTAAGGAATGAGGACTAGCCATGCTCTTTAAATCTAGCCAGAGATCACATGAAAGAGATATGTTTTCCACTTACCTGCAAAGCTTTTACTTGATACCTATACTAGATGATGATTTGGATTCTTCCCCAACAACTATTTCTCCTGCTCATCAGACTGCCTATCTTTACTGAGTTCAGGATTCTTTATACAAAGTCATATTTGAACAAGCTGGGCAAGGCAGCTTACTCCTGAGGTCCCCTTGTTTGGGATCTACAGGTAGGAGGACCATCATAAGGTTCAGGCCAACATGCTCTACATAGCAAGATCCAGGCCAGACTGAGCTACATAGAGAGGCCCTGGATCAAAAACAATTTTTAATAGTCATATTTGAGTCACTATGCTTCAGGTTCCAAAATTTAAAAGTAAACTTGTTTGAATGATAAAGTGAACATATTAACTCATATAACTAAAGAAATATTCACTGTGTTGAGAACCTAATTCCTTTTTTGACATCCTTCATTGCTCTGAAAATCTTGATCATATGATCAACTTGGCTCATGTTGATGCTGTTGGAAGATTTGGATAGCCAGAAATTCTCAGAGCTATGAGCTTCCTCAGTGTTATCTAACAATAACAGCAACTCTACCCTAAATCATCTAACCAAAGTCCTGGGTTGGCAGTGTTCCAGCCTGGTCTCCACTTCTTGTCCATTGGAAAATGCTAGTTTTCTTAATAATGAGAGTTGGGAAGTGTGTTTGAAATAGGGTTTTTCTCTGTAGCTTTGAACTCACGGTGTAACCCCAGGATACAGATAATAGACATGAGCTCTATATACAACTACTATTGTTATTGGTCTTTCTTCTCTTTTTCTTTCTTTCTTTTCTCGTTCTTTTGCACTGTTTACTTTTGAGATGCTACGTAATGCTGACTGGTTTCAAACTCATGGCAATCCACCTACTTGCTTCATCCTCCCCATGTGGTTGGGTTACAAACATGAGTCACTGTGTCCAGGTGGGATTTTCCTCATTCATTCTTACTGTACCCTAAGATAGGGTGTCCTTTGTGGTATAAGATTATTAACCAAACCTAAACCAGTCAAAAACTCTCTCAAGAGCTGGAGTGGCCTGAACTGTGCTACCAAGTGACATATCACTATCTCCCTCAGAGGAAGGTAGACATGGGGAAAACAGTAAAATTGTTCTTTACATTAGTAACTATATACCAATGGGGAGGTCTAATAGTAAAAAGCCATTCTTTAATAAAATGAAAGCAGTTGTAAGATGGTCACTATGAGCTGATACTTTTTAAGGTGCTATAACATAAATGATTAATGAGACACAAATCCTGACTTTCAATGACTTATATGTCTCTTATATTTAAATTCATAAATTTCTATAAACGCATACATGCTTTGATACAGGTAATAAAGTTTTGATGTTGGTGCTGTTTTGAGTAATGTTCTCCAAATAATAACCAAATGATATTTAAACACAGGACATGGCAAGGGCATAGAAAATGTAGAAGTCACCTTAAAAAAAAAAAAAGCCTTGTTTCGCTGACCCAGACAAAATCTGGCATATATAAAGCAGAAACCAAGTCTGCAATTACAGAGTAAGGCTAGCAGGTGATTCTACAGCTTGGACACACCCAATGACTAACAGATTCCAGAAGGACAGGAAATAGAGAGACCCTGGACATCAGATCATAATACACAGAAATCTGGAACATCCAATAGGAAAACTCCCATCCAACTGGGACACCTTACAGCACAAATGGGACACAAAAAATGATCTGAAGGGAGGACAAACAATTCCCAAATTCACAGGCCACCCACTATCCTAATAATTTGTTCCTTTGAGGGGTGGCTAAGGTGGGAAACAACCTAATAAAACAGCGTACATTAAAAGGCAATCAACTTATGTGAGATTCTTGGGTGGAAAACATTTCTCTGTCTCAGCTGTGTGTTGTAGCAGCTAAAGGACAAGCATTTGTATCAGAACCTGAGGTAAACTAACTCCATTAACAAAACCATCAAGTGCTACAGGCAATCACCAAAACCTTCCAGGAAAATTCACTGCATGTAGTGGAAGGGATTTGCAGAGATGTGCAGTCAGCATATATGTGATTCCTGACATGGCTTCAACATCTACTTTTCAGCTAGTGGCGCCTCTTCCTTGTTCTTTTTCTATCTTGGGTATAGGTACATGTGTGACGTGTACCCACATGCATGCTGTGGCACATGTGCAGGCATAAGTGGATCACCTAGGATATCAATCCTGGCCTTCTCCTTTGAGGCAGGATCTCCTTGTTTTTTGCCAACTGTGCTGTATATCATGCTAGAAGACCCACAACATTCCAGAGATTTTCCTGTCCCCACTTCTGTTCTCACTATTGGAGCACTTACAGAACAGACACACTTTACTTTTCCTAGCTTTACAAGGGTTCTGGGGATTTGAACTCTGATCCTCATGCTTGTACAGGGGGTAATTTACCTACTATGCCACCTTGTCCGCCCTCTGGCACTAATTACATATCATATATCTATGAAACGCAGTGGCATCCGTAAGTTCATTTGGTCTTGGGGCCTTGTGAGTTGGTTTTTGTGGATCAGACATAGTTTGCTAGTGATTGGGACAAGTCTTTCTCTCTGTTTCTCTAGGTGGAGACAGTGAGATTCTTTAGCCCACCTGTGATGCATAGATGCTGGACAATGGAGAAGGAAAAGAGTAATCCAAAAGTGTGCCAACAGCATGGCAAGCTGCTGGTTCCATTTTTTAAAAACTTATTTCTTTTATTTTATATGTATGAGTGTTTGCCTCCATGTATATATGAATACATGTGAACAACATGTTTGCCCAGTGCCAGTGGAGAACAGAAGAGGGTGTCAGATACCCTGAAATTGGAGTTTTGGATGGTTGTGTGTCACCATGTGTGTGCTGGGAACTAAACCTGGGTCATGTGGAAGAACAAACTGTGCTTTTAATGACTGAGCCATATCTCCAGCCCATATATAACATTTTTAAAGAACAAAGGCAATTTGTGAGGTTATATAGATCTCAGCCTTCCTGTGTCCCTAAACTCACCCATCCTGTCACAGATCTCATCATTCAAATGGGAACTTTTTACTGGGCCAATAACAGGATGGCCTGCTCCTAAATGATCCTGGTGAGCGCTGCATTTTGTCAAGGCAACTTTAGACCTGAACTCAGTTTCTAAGCCATAGGACAGCCCCTTCACCCTGCCTTCGGGGCTGTTAAAAATGTTAACACCTGGTTGCTTCAGTCTGTTACCAATGTCAATGATGAAACTCTATTTTCAGATCTAAGACCACACCCCATGAAAAGTCACTGATGTCTTCAAACTTAGGATAGCATTGCCCTGTCAGCCATGTGCTAGCAGTATACATTTCCAGGGTGGAATTTGAGAAAACTGACCAGGATATTCAGCAACATGACCTGGTTTCAGGGCAAGGGTTAGAGGCTTTGCTAGGGGTTATCCAAGAACATTTTTCAAGGCACACAGCCACAGGAAGAGAACTGGGAAGGGGCTCTTTTTATTGAGACTGTTTCAGAGAGTAAAGCAAACATGAACAGCCTTTGAACTTCATCGTGATGCGAAGGAGAGAGGGCAGGGGGAGATAAAAATAGATCACCTAGATCGTTAAGGCCAAAGCCTTCACACCCAAAGGCGTGCCTAGGATGGAACATAGTCTATTTGTCAGGCCTCATCTGGGTGCAAGCAGTATGAATAGACAGCTTTACTACTTCCTCTCACTGGGAAGGATGGATGGCATAGGTGTGTATCATAGTTGAGTAACCCTGTAGTTTATTGAGGGAGAACAGAGGTCCTAGAGCCTGGATACGTGTCCTAGAATTGTCTTTTTGCCAACTCTTACCCATGTGTGATTCGAAATAAAGTATTTAACTTGTCTGCGCCTGGGTTGCCTTATTTTAGAGAAAAGAGAGGATGGATAAACACTGGCAGTTGTAAATCATAGCCCAGGGCTGAAATAGCTTTGTCATGATAGAGATCCAAGATTCAAGCAAAGGGCCAGGGCAGAGAAACCATGCACTTTATTTCTTGACATTCCTATTTCTTTTGTTTGTTTTGGTTTTCCAGACAGGGTTTCTCTGTGTATTCCTGGCTATCCTGGATTTGCTTTGTAGACCAGGCTGGCCTCAAACTCACAGAGATGGGCCTGCCTCTGCCTCCAAAGTGCTGGGATTAAGGCCAGGCTGACATTCCTGTCTCTTTTGCTTCATTTTCTCTTTCTGCAAAGAGGTTTTTAGCTCCATAGCTTCCACTATTCTCTGAGTACAAGGTACTATTTGTTCATGCTGCTAGAGGTAGAAAGATTTCCCCAACCAACCAGTCATAGAAGAAGGGAATGGAAACCCAAAACATGATAGAATGGAAAGAATTGGCAGGCCTTTAGGGTCAAATCATTAAGTTGCTTGTTATATAGCAGCTGGCCTAGAGGTCATTGGAGATAGATTCTTCTCTCCTAATCAACAGCTTGTTAAAAGAAGAAGAAGAAGAAGAAGAAGAAGAAGAAGAAGAAGAAGAAGAAGAAGAAGAAGAAGAATGGAAACTCCCAGACTCTAATTACAGATCAAAAGAATAGGATTTAAGTACTACCTTAGGTCATGGATGGAGACTTGACACACTACACTACCTGGAAGTCCATTAATAGATAATTATCTAAGCATTATCAGAGTAGTCAATAGAGGGAGGCATTGCGATGAAGAACAAGGACACACCATAATAGTAAATCCAAATGAACCTGTCTGTTAATCATCTGGCCCCAAAATGTAGATAGGCACAGTAGTCTCTCTGGTTATTGTCCACTGTCACCTTTTAAAAGAACACCACATTACTCTGTAATATGTGCCATCTGAATTCTTTCCACAGAGAACATAAGGACCAAAGAGTCAAAGAGAATTCAGAATGAGATTCCAATGTCAAAACATTGTCCATTCCTCCCATCAGAATTTCCTAGCACCCTCCTATTTGGCATTGCCCAGAGCATCTGAAATGAACAAACCTCCACTTGCCTCTCCTTAGCGTCTTTAAAAACTTCATCATTTCTGCCTCTGCATTGTCCATTTCTTGGTATTTCCAGGATCCTGTTTAAGTCCCATTTTTGTAAGTTGAAGGAAGCTGGTGAGCTTATCCTCAGTTTTAGAGTCAGGCCAGGATCCTCCAAGAGAAATATGTGCTCTGATAGTCATTGTAAAAATGCAAATTATCAGTCCCTAAAGTAAGGGCTCACAACACCAAATATTTAGGAATTCAAAAGCACAATGTGCTGAATGCATTGTACAAATCAAAGCCTTTCAGACACACGGGAGACACATTTTCTAATTGGGGCAGTACATGGTAACTCTGACACTTAATATTTTTTAAAAGCATTGGTCAGGACCTTCCAACACATCACTTTGGAACAGAAGAGTTTATCACATTCTTTTTTTTCTCAGTAGTAATAAGTGGGAGGGCTATCTGGGCACATAAGCTCTAGCATGCCTAGTACATTTTTACATCTAAAGCATATTCACAGTTCAATCTCAGGGAAAGCAGTTGGATTTTTCCCGGTTACTTGTTGCCAATGAAAAACATGAGAAAAATCCAGAACAATTAAAAGTCATATCCAAATCATTCAATTGATGATGGCTTGAGGGTGTTGGGGGTGGGGCAAAGTTCAAAATCAGCACATTTCAAAGAATATGTTCCAATTTTATCCATGTACATATAGGCAGCATACTTTAAAAAGTCTGTTGCATTCATACAGGGTAACCAAAACAAAACAAAACTGTAGAGTGAGGGGAAGAATCATTCAGAAGAAGTTGGGTCAAAGCAAGAATCTGTATGAATTTAAAAAAAAAAAAAAGAATCCTGAAGCTAGGCAAGGTGATACACGTCTTTATCTCCAGCACTTGGGAGGCAGCAGCATGTGTATCTCTGTAAGTTTAACTTGGGCCTGATCTACAGAGTATGTCAAGGGTGGCCAGGACTACACAAAGAAACCCTGTCTCAAAAAACAAAACAAAAAAAAAAAAAAACCCAAAAAACAAAAGAAAAATAAAAAGGAAGGAAGGAAGGAAGAAAGAAAGATTCCTGTCAATTGGCATTACTGGAAAGGTTAAATAGAGGGAAAGTGATATTCAATTATATTGTATTTACTTATTTTAAAATGTATTAGACTGGAAAGAAATTTTTAAATCTTGGTTAAAACACCCTTTTTTTTTTTAGTTTTTCAAGACAGGGTTTCTTTGTGCAGCCCTGGCTGTCCTCGACTGGACTTGAACTCACAGAGATCCACCTGCCTCTACCTCCCGAGTGCTGGGATTAAAGGCTTGTGCCACCATGCCTGGCAAAACACCATTTTGAAATCCCTGATGGAATTTTTATATGACTGTGTTACCTTCTCAAACATTGCTGTGGCAAATTGAAGATCATAACTAAGGTTATAATATTGTTACATTTAGCTATAAATATGTCCCTCCCAAAGCATATGGCTGGAAACTTAATCCCCTGCAGGAGTGTTGGGAGGCAGAGCCTAACAGAAGTGCTCCAGTCATCAGGTCTCCACCTTCAAGAATAGATTGAAGGTCTTGAAATTGAGTTCTGTCTCTTGCTCTTTCACATGTGTCTTTTTTTTTGCCTTTCAAATGGAATGATGGGCACCTAGATTTTAGGCTTCCCAGCATCCATAACTATGAGAAATAAATCTCTGTTCTTCATAAATCACCTGGTCCAAGTACTCCATTATACTGGTGCAAAATGGACCTTGACAATATCTTAATCCTTTGGACTCTTTTAATGGAATACCTGAGACTGCAACTAGTGTAGAAATGTCAGAAATTTATTGTTCATAGCTGTGAATACTGTGAAGTCCAGGATCAAGTCACTGGCAGATTCAGCGTCTAGTGAGGGCTCATTCTTTGCTTCAAATATGATGTTTTTTTTTTTTTTGCTTTGTTCTCACATTCCCTCAGAGCTGTTTCATAAGAGCACTGATCCAATTCATGGGGTCAGAGCCCTTTCAGACCTAACCTTGACCAAAGGCTGTACTTCTTAACATCACCACAATGTATAGTGGATATTAACATATGAATAAGGAGATGGCAATATTCCAACCACAGAATATGATTAGTTGCTAGTGGTTTCTATGGCACACAGAAAGCCCAATCAATCCTACACTTTGTATACATGTTCTTGCAATCCAATATCTTTGGAGAACAGCTTAATATGACTGAATCCCAGTTGCACATATATTTGCATATATTTTCCATGATTTTAAGCCTTATCTAGGCAACATTTACTTTTTAAGATGCCTTTTTTCAAGTATAGTGCTTAATAAACACTCGTTGATTGAGTCACTAATAGAGTTCAGCAAATGTTGGGACACTGTGAGAAATACAGGAAAGCCATTATTTCCAACATTATGGAGGTAAAAGAAGTTCTTGCCTCACAAGATTATGGAATATAGTCTTGAGAGCAATCAAATCAAGATGCTATTCAAATTCCATATTTGGATAGAAATAGTTGATCCCGTTTTCTTTTGCATCCACATGTTGTTTTGATTTTTTTTGAGAGAGACAGAGAGAATGGAATGCCATAAACAGGAAGCACATCCTACTGACAAAAGAATGCTGATGTCTTTTCCAGGAAGTGTGTTGAAATGAAACAGGAAGATGATTTTGCTGGATTCTATTCTTCAAGAAGTTGCAGGGACTATGGAATTAGTGATTCATTTACAAACAATGAAGAAGATACAGCAATGGCTATTACGTCATGTATATAGATCTAAATAACAGAAAAAAATAGCTTTTTTGCATTAAGATGAGTCAAAGTCAATTTGTGTGTCAACTTTCTAATTAAAATGACTTTGAAGTATGAAGCAAGTAAAAGGAAGGAGTCTTTGTGTAAACTAAGAGGAAAAGTGTTTTCACTCAGCTTTTAGCCCAAAGTCAGTCATTCAACAATTAAATTCAGCAATTAATTATTGAACAATTGCTCCAATCAAGCAATTTTGTAGTTAAAAGAAACAAGCAAAAATAAAAAATAAAATAAAAACCAGGCTGGAAAATGGGTCATACAGTATATCCAATGATGGTCTGATCCTCCAAATCTGTGATGAATCCGTTACATAAAGTAAGGAGAACTAAAGCTTGCTAACCATCTCATACAACAGGAAGGTTAGCTTGAGTTATATGAGTGGGCCTAGTATAGTGTAACAGTTCCAAGAAATGAAAGTGAGAGACAGAAAAGAACTAAAGAAATGCTAGTAAGACTGAGCTTGCCATTGATGGCTCCAAGACTGAAAACAGAAACCCAAATTGAGGAGCGTGGACTGCACATGAGAAGCTGAAAAGAACAAGGAAGGAAGGGAACTCCTCTTCCAGACCTGCAGGAAGAATGAAGATTGACAATACCTGAAAACTTCATGCACATTTTATGTTTAGATCTGTAGGAATCCCACTAAACTTCTAATAGCTTGCAGCAACATCAGTATAAAGGAAACATGAAATACAACCATAGATACACAAATCCTTAGAGTAATAACTGCCTAGAGGCAGGTAGACCAGATCACTCATTTCACAGCCTAATAGAATTGAGGGAGAACCTCACTTTCTTTAAGGTCTTAGAGACACTGTGGGGAATCCTACTGTATTTGGCCTACAGTAAGGCTACAGGAAAGGGCTACAAATATTTTCTGGACATCCTTGGGGAGCATCTTAATATTGCATCCCAATTCCACACCTCAATTACAGACATATGCATTAATCCCTTCCAAGGGGGGAAAAACAAAGAGACAAGCAGATGTTATAGATAGAGGCTGGGACAATTTCTAGATTCCTTGGGGCTGAGGAAGAACAACACAAACAAGTGAAAACCCCAGTGTGCTACAGGGTCACTTTGTGACCTGTGTCACTGTGAGGACCCCAGGCCTCGCTCACAGCACCCATTGTACTCAAGGAAGTTTTCTCCCCCATATGCTCAAGCCTTTAAACCCGTGGTCCCTGGCTTTTGTCACTGTTTTAGATGTTCTGGAAACTTTAGGAATTGGAGCTGCATTAGAGAAGGTGGATTACTGAGGGTAGGTTTTCCGGTTTTCTGGCATGACTCCACTGCCTATCTGTTTTCTCTTCCTGCTCTACCAGGGTATGAAAAGGTAAGAGGGCTCAGCTGTTACCACCAGGAATAGGCCCATTATGGTGCCTTCCCCTCCATGATTGACTAATCTCCCCTAACTACAAGCCAGAGTAAACTCTTCTTCCCTCAAAATGCTCCTTGCTGAGTATTTTGTCACACCAATGAAAAAAGTAACTGGCATAAGAAGGAGGAGCTCCATAAGAAGAATGGAAAGAAAAGCCATTCAGGTACTGTATTAGGTACGTTCCTGTTGCTATGATAAAGTACTGTGACCAAGGCAACTTACAGGAGGAATACTTTATTAGGGCCAGTAATTCCAGAGAGATAAGAATCCATTATGGCAGGGAGGCATCATAGCAAGCAACAGACATCTTTAACCACAACCACAAACCGAGAGAGTGAGCTGGAAGTGGAGTGAGGCTAAAAACTCTCAAAGTTCATCCCCAGTGATGTATCTCCTCCAACTATGACTGACTGGGGACCAAGTGTTCAAATATGTAAACCTATGGGGACATTTCTGATTTAAACCACCACAGGCACCCCTACTTAGCCTTCAGCCCCCATATCAGTAGTTTAGGCTTTTGCAATATTGCTGCCGACCACCGTGGGTGGGGGTCGTAGCTTTCCGATCCAAGGCTCGAGAAGACTTCTAGGT
>CAJQZJ010030505.1:0-30275 GCA_907164525.1 Lophiomys imhausi | reverse complement strand
TTGCTGTCTGGTACTTACATTGACTTTGATTGGTTATATAAAATGCCGAGGCCTGAGATTGGGCAAAGACAGAGAAAGGTGGGAATTACTGATATTAGAACAGAAAACCTGCACTTTAGACAGAAGACTAAAACATTCCAGCCAGCAAGAGGAAGAAGAAGGCATTCCAGCCAGGAACAGCAGGAAGGAGGATGCATGCCATGGGTTAGAAAAAAGAACCTTATTCCACATGGCCAGGAACATAGGCATATCATGGAGAATGGCAGGCAGTCCAAGGGGACATATGTATATATGGGGTCATATTTGGGTAATAGAATTATGAGCTAGCTTAGATGGGCTAAGTTTGCACAATTCAGGCCAAGGCTTGGTAAAATCCATGTGGTCTCTGTGTGCTCATTTATAATGTCTGGATAAGGATTTACACTGCCGACCAATCAAAGATAATGTAAATATTGGGTAAACAGTTTAATTAGTTATATATTTTTTTTCAACAAATGGCGTCCAACTAGCGCAATTAGAATCCATGCTTACAGCCTGAGAAGGCCAAGCTGAAATCCAGTTTCCTAGCCAAAAAGCATTTGGCTAGGAAATGCATTTCAAAGGTGTGGCTGAAAGGAATGAAAATTTTAGAGACCCCCTTGGCAGGCAGTGAAGCCAGGCCTGCCAGGTTCCAGAAACTTAGCTGATCATAAAAAGGGTGGAACCAAGAATGAAGGTCAATCGAGTCATGGGCCCTTGGTTTCAGGAACTGGCAGATCACAAAGTAGATAGCGAAATAAGATTAGGTGCATTCCTGAGAAAAACAAGTATAGGGTGTGTTTCCTGCTAATTAACTAAAGAATGAGCTGGTACTTTCCACTTGTGATTTCCCCCACCCCCTTAATCTGTGGTGCTTCTCTATAAAATCTTTACTCTCGGACAACTGGGGGTCACAGCTCCTTTACCCCTGAGTGGGATATGAGTTGTGCCCTCAGTGCACTAACCCCCCCCCGAACTAAACCTTTTGTGATTGCATCAAGATGGTCTCTTTCGAGTTTTTGGGTGGCTGTGATATCCCAAGCGTCGGGTGAGGTGAAGGGAATGAAAATTATTAAAAGACCCCCTAAGTCGGCAGTAGAGCCAGGCCAGCCGCCAGGTGATTCCCGGAACTTAGCTGACCATAAACAGGTTAAAACCAAGAATAAAGTTCAATTGGGCCATGGGCCCCCAGGGCTTCAGGAACTGGCTGACCACAAAGTAGATAACAAAACAAGATTAGATTCATTCCTGAGACAAACAGATGTAGGATGTTTCCCGCTGATTAACTAATGGGCTGGTACATTCCACCTGTATTTCACCTTCCCCTTGGGTTGTGGTAAATGATGGGCTGGGCTGGTACATTCCAGCTGTATTTCCCCTCCCCCTTGGGTTGTGGTAAACAATGGACTGGGCTGGTACTTCCCACCTGTAATTTCCCCCACCCCCTTAATCTGTGGTGCTCCCCTATTAAATATTCTACTCTACCCGTGCGTGGGGGTCGCGGCTCCTACCCCTGCGTGGGATACGAGTGGTGCCCCTCAGTGCACTGAGCCACCCCTTTCCCCCCTTTCCCCCTCCCTGAAATAAACCTCTTGCGATTGCATCAAGATGGTCTCTTGCAAGTTTTGGGGCGGCTGTAATATCCTGAGTGTCGGGTGAGGAAATTCCCTCCCCCGGGTCTTTCAGAGGAACTTCCCTCCCTTGGGTCTTTCATTTGGTGCACTGGCCGGGAATTTGTGGCCACCCCAATCTCCACAAGAACCCACTTGGAGGTGAGATTTCTGTGACTTGGGCCTATTTCTGTTGTCTGGATTGTGAGATTTCTGTCTCTGTGTCGGGGGTTTGTCTCTGTTGTCTGGTTCTGTTATATGGTTTGCGCAAAAGTTGAAAGTTGACTTTGTGAAGGTTGTTTTCAGTTTGACAGCCATTTCTGTCTCTTGAGGAGACGGATGGGTGATCAGACAGACGTGCTAGTGGATCAGCGGCTGTAGCCCTGGGAGACATCCCAGGAGGACAGGGACCCCAGGGATGCCTGGGAGGGTCCCATCTGGGTGCCAGGGAGGATACAGTGGTCCTCTTGAGAGAGGGGACATGAGAGACCTCATGGCCATCTGTTTATCTGGGTGCCAGGGAGGATACAGTGGTCCTCTTGAGAGAGGCGACATGAGAGACCTCACGGCTGTCTGTTTCTCTGGAGTGGTGCCGGCATTTGAGATTGAGAAGGATTTTTCGTAGTGTTTTTCTGTGTATCTTGTGTTTGTGTTTTGTGTTACTTGTGACAATGGGACAGACCGTAACAACTCCTCTAAGTTTGACGCTGGATCATTGGACTGAAGTTAGAACTAGGGCTCATATATTTGTCAGTTGAGGTTAAAAAGAGACCGTGACAGACTTTTTGTGCTTCGGAGTGGCGTACTTTTGATGTCGGGTGGCCACCCGAAGGGACTTTTGACTGGACCACTATTTTTGAGGTAAAAGCTAATGTCTTTAAGGAAGGACCAGGGTCTCATCCCGATCAACAGCCATACATTACTGTTTGGCAAGACCTGGTCCAGAACCCACCCCCATGGGTAAAACCTTAGGTGAGAGGAAGGAAGCCAGGCTCCCGAGCCCTGGCTCTCTGTGGCACAGAGCCTAAATCAAAACAAAAGCCATCTTCGGAAACAACACCTTCGGCTCCGCCTAAGATCTATCCTGAGATGAAGGAGCCACCCGAGTGGCCGAGCCCACCGTGGCCACCCTCCTACCCCCAGCCACCACAGGCATCCCCACGCCAACCCCGGCTCTGGCCCCAGCCTGGAACTATGAGGAGCAAAGGGGGGGAGGGCTGGAAACTGGCACTCGGACCTGGAGAGGGTTGAGTCCAGAAGGACCCGATTCCACTGTGGCTCTACCCCTCCGAACGGTCGGGTCCCCCGTGGACCCACCAGCATTTCAACCCTTACAATATTGGCCTTTCTCCTCGGCTGATTTATATAATTAAAAAGCTAACCACCCGTCTTTCTCTGAAAACCCTGCTAGTCTTACAGGTTTGGTGGAATCCCTGATGTTTTCTCACCAACCCACCTGGGATGATTGCCAGCAGCTTTTGCAGGTTCTCTTTACTACAGAGGAGAGGGAGAGAATTCTCTTGGAGGCACATAAGAATGTCCCAGGAGATAATGGGACCCCCACTACCCTCCCGAATGAGATCGATGCTGGGTTCCCCCTTGATCAACCAGATTGGGACTTCAACATGGCTGCAGGTAGGGAGCCACTGACAGTTTTTCCACCGGACTCTAGTGGCAGGTCTCAGAGGTGCGCTCGGCGCCCCACCAATTTGGTCAAGGTAAGAGGAGTAGTTCAGGGTCTTGTTGAGCTACCGTCTGTATTCCTTGAGAGGTTGATGGAGGCCTACAGGCAGTACACTCCCTTTGACCCACCTCTGAGGGACATCGAGCGGCTGTGGCTATGGCCTTTATAGGAATCTTGTTAGAGAGGCAGAGAAAGTGTATCATAAGAGAGAAACTGATGAAGAGAAACAGGAGAGAAAAGAGAGAGAGAAAAGAGAGAGAGAGAAGAGAGAGAGGACAGGCGGTATTGCAAACAAGAAAGAAACTTGACTAGGATACTGGCCGCAGTTGTAGGAGATAGAGGGAGAGAGAGAGAACAGGACCTAGACAGACAGGTAACCTGGGCACCAGAAGAACTAGACCGAATGGGAATGGAGAACAGAGACGCCAGTTGGAAAAAGATCAGTGTGCCTATTGTAAAGAAAAAGGACACTGGGCTCGAGATTACCCAAAGAAGAAGGGCAAGAACCCTAAAGTCCTGGCTTTTGAAGAAGATGATTAGGGGTGACGGGGCTCGGACCCCCTCTCTGATCCTAAGGTAACCCTGAATGTGGAGGGAACCCTTGTAAACTTTCTGGTGGACACAGGAGCCGAATATTCAGTCCTGAAACAACCATTGGGAAAATTAAAAAAACAGCAAAACTGAAGGCACAGATTTAGTTTGCTAAGGAAGTGCCAGAGGTGACGTGGGGAACTCCTACTTCTATGATATTGGCCTTAAAATTTGAAGAAGAATACCAGCTCCATGAGCCTCCTGGGCAACAAAGGGATCTGGATATCAGTGACTGGTTAGCAGAATTCCCAAAGGCCTGGGGTGAAACCAGAGGCCTGGTGATGGGAGAAAGAGTTCCTCCCATCGTATTGGGACTGAAGACCAGTGCCTCCCCTATTGGGGTAAGGCAGTATCCAATGAGTTGTGAAGCCAGAGATGGGATCAGACTTCACATTCACAGACTGTTACAACAGGGCATTCTGGTTCCTTACCAGTCACCATGGAATACCCCCCCCCTTACCAGTAAAGAAGCCAGGCACTAATGATTACAGGCCAGTCCAAGATTTAAGACTCTGTTCTAGATTTAAAGGATACTTTTTTCTGCTTGGAGTTACATCTGGACAGTCAACCCATCTTTGCTTTTGAATGGAGAGACCCTGACAATGGACTAGTGGGACATTGACTTGGACCAGATTGTCACAACGATTCAAAAACGCCCCTACCCTCTTTGATGAGGCTCTTCATCGGGATCTGGCCTCCTTCAGAGCTGAAAATCCTCAGCTAACATTGTTACAGTACGTAGATGATTTACTCTTGGCAGCATTAACTAAATCTGAGTGTCTCCAAGGAACCAAGAGACTGCTGGCAGAACTTGATGAGTTGGGGTATCAGACCTCTGCTAAAAAGGCTCAGTTATGTAAAATTGAGGTCACCTATCTGGGATACACCCTGAGAGATGGAAAGCAATGGATGATGGAAGCCAGGAAAAAGACTGTCACCCAGATTCCTGTCCCAACCACCCCACGCCAGGTAAGAGAATTCCTGGGCACTGCTGGTTTTTGTAGACTATGGATTCTTGGTTTCGCTACACTGGAAGCTCCCTTATTTCCACTCACTAAGGAGGGAGGAGGGTTCACCTGGACCTCTGAACATCAGAAGGACTTTAAAGATGTCAAAAAGGCCTTGTTAACAGCACCAGCTTTAGCCCTACCGGATTTACCCAAGCCTTTCACTCTATATGTGGATGAAAGCACAGAGGTTGCCAGAGGCATTCTTACTCAGACTTTAGGACCTTGGAAGAGGCAGGTGGCCTGCTTATCTAAGAAACTGGATCCTGTTGCAAGCAGATGGCCCACATGCCTTAAAGCTGTTGCGGCTGTGGCCCTACTTGTCAAAGATGCTGCTGATAAACTGACTTTGGAACAGAAGATTACAGTGGTGGCACCCCATGCCCTTGAGAACATTATCCGGCAGCCCCCTGACCAGTGGATGCTAAAATGACCCACTACCAGAGCCTATTATTGACTGAGAGGGTGATATTTGCTCCTCTTCCCCCGGCCGTCCTGAATCCTGATACTCTACTACCTGAGGTGGATGACCGCTGCCCTGACATATTGGCAGAAGATATAGCCTCGTGGTTGAAGGGTCGGCTGGAGAATCGCCTTGTGGTATGGTTAAAACAGAGGATGGTAAACGAGTCCTGCCTCAGAAGAAGAACGTGAGTATGTCACCAATTTACACCGTCTGACTCACCTAGGAGAAAGAAACTACAAGATGTGGTAAGGTACTCTGACTATTATGTAATTGAACTTTCTGACTTAACAACAGAAATAGTCAGGAACTGCAAAGCCTGTGCTCTGACTAATGCCAGACCTTCCATGTATAACATGGGAAAAAGACTCAGGGGAGATCGACCGGGGCCTATTGGGAAGTGGATTTTATAGAAATTAAACCAGCTAAATATGGAAACAAATATCTTTTAGTTTTTATAGATTTTCAGCGTGGGTAGAGGCCTTCCCTACAAGGCTGAGACTGCCAATACAGTGCCAAGAAGATTCTTGAAGAAATTTTTCCGAGGTTTGGAATACCCAAGGTAATTGGGTCTGATAATGGACCCGCTTTCGTTGCCCAGGTAAGTCAGGGACTGGCCACTCAACTGGAGATTAAATGGAAATTACATTGTGCCTACCGTCCCCAAAGTTCAGGACAGGTAGAAAGGATGAATAGAACTCTAAAAGAGACCTTGACTAAATTAGCCTTAGAGACTGGTGGGGGGACTGGACAGCCGTCTTTCTTTTGCCTTGTTCCGGGTCAGGAACACCACGGGGACAGTTTAAGCTGACACCTTATGAGATTCTCTGTGGGGGGCCTCCTCTTCTTACTGAGGCTGGCGGAATGTTCGATCCTGATGTTTTCCTTTCTAACCCCTTGTTCACCCGCATGAAAGCCCTTGAAGTAGTTTGGCATGAGGCCTGGGAGCAGCTCAGGGAGGCTTATGAAGCCGGAGGCCAGAGCGTGCCTCATCAGTTCCAGGTTAGAGAAACCGTACTCGTCCAGTGCCATCAAGCTGGGAACCTTGAGCCTCACTGGAAGGGACCATACCTGGTGCTCTCGACTACCCCCACCGCAATGAGGGTAGAGGGCATCTCTGCTTGGATTCACACCTCTCACGCACGTAAAGAAAGCTCCCGAACCTCCTAAGGATGAGTGGAGATTAAAAAAGACTGTGGACCCTCTTAAGCTACGCCTGTGTCACAGGTACTCTCCAGATTTGGAATGACAACCCCCATGCCCCTCAAAAATGTACTTGGCAGGTAGCTTCTCAAACTGGGGAAGTCGTCTGGTCAATATCTAAGGTAGTCCCCTCCCTTTCCTGACTTCTGCCAGCTAGCTGCAGGCCTGGAACAGTGGGATATTCCTGAGGCAGACCCCCAGAACCTCCCTGAGAGTGACCGTTGAAGAAGACACCCTAAAGGGCTAGGAACAAAGTTCGGTGTGGGAGGCCAGAGGGACGCTGTGGGCTGGCTCAACAAGAAAGGTAGGGACAGGAGTGCAGCTAGGCAGTGTGGAGGATTTTGGCTCTGTTTAACTTCTGGACCCCCTTACTATGATGGCATCGCTGCGTTGGGTACTTTTAATAACACTACCAACCATCATGCCTGCTCATGACATGTGAAGAACAAACTGACCTTAACTGAAGTATCAGGGGAAAGGACTTGTTTAGGAAACCCACCTGCTGCCTATAAACACTTATGCAATGAGACCCTGAGGTCTCCAAAGACTTCTGATACCAGATACTTATATCCTGGCATAGATAGATGGTGGGCCTGCAACACAGGATTAATTCCCTGTGTTGCCACTAATATCTTTAATTATACCAAAGATTATTGTATGCTAATACAACTTATGCCTAGAGTATTCTATCTCCCCACAGATGCCTTTGTGGATGAGTTTGATTTCTGCCCTAAGCGATTTAAGAGAGAGCCTATTTCCCTGACTTTAGCTGTAATTTTAGGATTAGATGTGGCACTGGAACAGCTGCCCTAGTGCAGGCCCCTCAATACTTTCATCAATTAAGAGAAAGTACTGTATAGACTTTAATGCTGAAACAACCATATCAAGGGTTACGGGGACAAAATTATAATAAATAGGATGACACAGATGTATAGGTTCTAAGATTAGAACAACGGACTAGAAGAAGTGGGGGATGAAAGGAATGAAAATTTTAGAGACCCCCTTGGCAGGCAGTGAAGCCAGGTTCCAGGAACTTAGCTGATCATAAAAAGGGTGGAACCAAGAATGAAGGTCAATTGAGTCATGGGCCCTGGGTTTCAGGAACTGGCTGACCACAAAGTAGATAGTGAAATAAGATTAGATTCATTTCTGAGAAAAACAAGTATAGGGTGTGTTTCCTGCTAATTAACTAAAGAATGAGCTGGTACTTTCCACTTGTGATTTCCCCCACCCCCTTAATCTGTGGTACTCCTCTATAAAATTTTTACTCTCGGACAACTGGAGGTCACGGCTCCTCTACCCCTGCGTGGGATATGAGTTGCGCCCTGACACCCCCCCCCCCCAAATAAACCTCTTGCGATTGCATCAAGATGGTCTCTTTCGAGTTTTTGGGTGGCCGTGATATCCCAAGCGTCGGGTGAGGAACTTCCCTCCCCCTGGTCTTTCATGGCTACCTTAACAAAAGCTGTTGCCTTGCAGCAAAGGCAGAGAGCTGAGGCTTAGCTCTCCTTACATACTAAAAAACTGACAGCCTTCTAAACAGAATTTGAGAGTGGAATTAATCACCTAGATTAAAAATAGAAGAATTCAAAATGCATCAATATTTTGGTTTCTAATTGAGTTTGTTCCTCTTAGCATACAAATGGTTTTTACCCTGACAATTGTGGTTCTGTGTATCTTTTTTGAGAAAGTTCAGACTAGGATAGACTTAAAGGAAAGAATTTGCAGATGGAATGCTAAATTGTCAACAATGATAATGAAGGAAGGAGGGAGGCCCTTCCCAATAGATAATACAAAATTGATGGCAGTTGGAGCTAAGAGCTCCCTGGCTATGAGGTGCTTCTCAGGGCTTTCTGGGAAGGGTCCACCAATGAAATACAGTTGCAACTATATTTCAAGGAATATTGAACAAAGCTTTAATTGTAGCATGGGATGGCATGATTAGACATGCCAAGGTTTTCGGAATGTTGCTTTATTTCTTGACTTTTGTTTAGATGTCTTTGATTTTCCTATATTAGGAGGTAGAAAGGATATTCTTCTTATTTGGTATTGCTAAAAATATGAGACTTTTGAAGATTTTGGTCAGATTTCGAATTGTCACTACAGTTCAAAGTTGCTCTCTGGGTTACAGAGTTGCTAAAATCTGTGATTTAAGTGAAATATTTGAGTAGGGTGGTACTGGCACATCCTTTAATCCCTTAATCCTATCACACTAGAGGAAGAAAGAGGCAGATCTCTGGATTCTAGACCAGCCTAGTTTAAACAATGAAGGCAGGGTGGGGACTCTGCTGAGGAGATAAAGCTGCTTACTAAAGACAGTCTAGAATTTAAAAATGACACATTTTTCCTTGATGTTAAGTTTAATAATATCCTTACTTATCTAATGGATAAATACACATAATCTTATATGTACGTAAAGAGAAAAGGGTCACAAGCCAGTCTCCTTAGTTGTGGAGCTCCCACTGGAGAACTGGTTTCAAGAGGCATTTTGCCCCTAAAAGATGTTAATTGCTGGGTGTGGTGGCACATGCCTTTAATCCCAACACTTGGGAGGCAGAGGCAGGTGGATCTCTTTGAATTCAAGGCCAGTCTGGTCTACAAAGTGAGTCCAGGACAAGGCTACAAAGAGAAATCCTGTCTCCAAAACTAAAGGAGAGAGAAAGAGATATATTATGTTAATCAATGTAAGGACCCAGAGTTAGGCTAGAGAAGAACATGCAAACAGAATGCCTCCCACAGCCACCAATTAAGAAAAACTAACATAAAATAGCATAAAATGCTATTCTACACCAATATCCTTATGAATGGAGCTTCCATGGGAGAATTGGAACTCAAACTAATACAAAATGGTTTAATTAATGCTATTGTTTAATAAGGGTAATTCAATTATTTAAATTCATACCTTGATCTCAAAACTTGGGAGTCAAGGATGAAACAGGTTCCTTGTGTGTTTGAGGCCAATCTAATCTACAGAGCTCTACAGAGCAAATCAAGACAGCACAAGCTACAAAGAGAAACCCTGTCTCAATAAGGATAGATATATCCACATAGAAATTAAATCTCCAAAGAAAGGAGAAAAGGAAAGAAAAATATATATAAATGCAAAACTTTGATCTCAAAACATGGGAGACAAAGCCAGAGACAGATTGGTTCCTTTTGAGTTTGAGGCCAACCTAATCTACGAAAAGCCAGAAAAACACAGAATAAACCTGTTTTAATCAATTAATAAAGTATGACAACTGTAGAGGAGAATACTTAAACTCCATACAGTCTTATGCTGTATTTTCAATTTAAAATAGATTATATATAGCATATATATATAATGCTATTACATGCCATCCTTTTATATAACATGAATGGAGACTTGAAAATGGCTTTCTGCTATTCAAACAAAGAACAGAAAATATTCCTTAATTGATTTGTGCATCCTGTACATCCAAGGCATCTTGGTAATTGCAGAACTATATGTTACTTGTAAGAAATTATATATTTTCAGAACAACAGGACCAGAGTCCAAAGAAGACAAGACAAGTAACCCAAATGATTTATCCTCATAGACTGCCTCAATAGCTGTTTCCTCAAAATCTGCACACAGAACAACTTCTAACAGCTTGCTGAGATGGCCCAGCCTCAAAGACTGTTCCAGACAGGACTTCAATAAAGTCCTGAAATTTCCTAACAATGTCCAGTTTTGGACTACAAACTGCTCAGGACATTCAAATTTCTGAGCAAATAGAGACTGGAGAACAAATGTTAAAATTTACTTGCTTAACCATTTTTTTTTTCATTTTATTTTGGCCCCTAAACAGGTTTTCTGCATCCAAATTCAACAAGAAGAATTTTCAAGAGAGCGACGCCCTATTCCCAAAAAGTGGGGTGGATGATAGATGTTGTTCAGGGGTAATGTTTACAAATTGTTAAATGGTCTTGTTAAACAAGACGTAGTAAATTAGATTCAAGGACTTTTCTATTTCTGTTTCTTTTCTCTATCCTTTTTTCTCTCTTATTAGGGGGAAATGAGTTGAAAAGAAAAAGAGGGGGAATTTATGTATATAGTATAGAAATGATAGGATATAAGGATAGATTATTGAATCTGCTCTGAAAGTCAAAACTATTTTTATTCTCAAATAAGTTTATCTTTCGATACATTGGTATAGAATTTTGTATATTGATACAAAAATAAGGTTAAATTTTGATTCATTGGTATAGAATTTTATATTTTGACACATAATATGTATATTTCAACTCTTATAAGGTATTGTGCCTATAAAAATCATTTAAAAGTACAGGTTTACTCCCGATCCTTTTATGTGTTGCTACTGCAATCTATTTAGAAGTCTGGATAATACAAGTTGACTGACCAGTTGAGTTTCTGGTCACGTCAAATACTAGTCTTAATTTATCACAAAATAAATTTAATAGGTTAAACAGATAATAAATTGTTAAAATATACAGTTTGCTTTTTTAAAGATAGATAGATGATAGATAGATTTATAAATAAAATAATAGATGTCTTCAAAACCCTCAGAGGCATACAGAAAATGGCATTTAAAGATGTTTTTATTATTTTAAGAATTGTTCAACCTAAGAGAGTCAGTTCCTGACAGCTCCCATTTCACTTGGAAGAAAAGAATGAGCATCAAAAAGAAATCTCCCATCAGGAGATAATTCCTCAAAAAGAAATCTCCCATAAGGAGATAATTCCTATTGGGCAAAAATGCCCCTGCTCTCTCAAACAGACTCTATACAGTCCAAAGATGGACCAGAGCTTAAATGCAGGTAAGTCGATGTCCTGATTCTGCAGAGACAGAATGGGAAAATCCTTCTTATTTCCTGTTGCACAATTTAGTCTGTGAAAAATGCTTGGCCAGAAGGCTGAAGATGATGCTCCAATGACATTGAGAGATATTTGGGACTGTCTAGGTAACAAACTGTCATATTTCTTTTTGAAGCTACTCTACTAGGCTTCCTACTCACTCAAATAATAACTTTATCCTTTCTTATGTCTTTGATTGAAGGGGTTGAAGGTGTAATAGTTATAAAATTTCAATTAACTTGAGTTATTTAGGATTTAAAAGGATATTTTCAAGTCTAATAGGTTTATAAATTTAGGATATGACAGAAATTATTTAGGTTCAGAACTTTAGACACACCAAATAGATGATTTTTTTCTTCTTCAAGATTGCCTGATACAAATAGGCTTAACATTATGTCCATAAGTTTTATATATGTTTTTTTGATTGTTTCATATTTGTTCTTACTGTTTTTACTATATGAGTTAAAAATTACCATTTTTCTTTTTAGACAAAAGGAGGGAATTGTTGGGGTAGTGTTAAGCATTCTAAATGTTAATTAATTGGTCCTGCTTGCTGTCTGTTACTTACATTGACTCTGATTGGTTAAATAAAATGCCAAGACCTGAGACTGGACAAAGATAGAGAAAGGTGGGACTACCTGAGATTAGAACAGAAAGCCTGTGCTTCAGACAGAATACTAAAACATTCCAGCCAGCAGCAGGAAGAAGAGGGCATTCCAGCCAGAAACAGCAGGAAGGAGGATGCATGCCATGGGTTAGAAAAAAGAACCTTATTCCACATGGCCAGGAACATAGGCATATCATGGAGAATGGCAGGCAGTCCAAGGGGACATATGTATATATGGGGTCATATTTGGGTAATAGAATTATGAGCTAGCTTAGATGGGCTAAGTTTGCACAATTCAGGCCAAGGCTTGTTAAAATCCATGTGGTCTCTGTGTGCTCATTTATAATTTCTGGATAAGAATTAACTGCCACCAAACCAATTAATAATAATATAAATACTTTTAAACAATTTAATTAATTATTTCTACAAATGACACCCAACGTATTTTAATTAACTAATTTTTTTCAACAGCTCTAGCTAGGATTTCAAATACTATGTTGAAGAGATATGGGGGAGTGAACATCCTTGCCTTGTCCCCGATTTTAAAGGAAATGCTCCGAGTTTCTTTTTAATATGTTAAGCATTTGTCCTCTAAAATGCTGTTCTCTAAGCTGGCTATTCTCCTGCCTGGTCTAAGTATAACAACTCAATCTTTACTAGCCTTTCTTTCCTATTTCTTTCTTGTCCAAGATCTCACATTTAATTTTCTTTAATGATGTTACATTTCTATTCAAAAGCTTTCCATGGATTTCTATCAGCTACATAATTCAGTCCAGGTTTGTCAGTCTTCCATTCAATAATCCCTAAAAGCTAGCCTAATTTTTGTTTTATCACCTTCTCTTTTGCCTATTTTTGAAAAAAAAGTTAAGTTAAAAATAAAATACTGGATAGGTTATTTTTCTGAAATCCTCTTAGTACATCCCTGTCTTTTTGTTTCTGGAATTGCCAAGTCAGTTTAATATTCTCTATTACATTCAACACTATTATTCATTCTGTATTTGACTCAAAAACCGCTTTTCTAGTACAATATTTCTTCCAAAACAATTTTAGAAATATTCCTTCTCTTCTGTGAGTCTTAAACAAGTACTGTCTTTGCATATAAACTAACTCATTTTTCATGAATCTTTGGCTTGTCTTTCCACATCATGGAGACTGTATTTGTATTCCTTTGTGTCTGTGAACATACCTTGTACATAATTGATAATTAATTAGTACTTCCTGTAAGTATCCTGATAATACATAGATTACTGTACATCTATCATTTAAGTATGAGGTCTTTCTGCATGCTAAAACACTAAAATATATATAATACATATTATATTATACATATATTACACACACACACACATATATATACATATCTTAGAGGACACGTCTAGTGTTACCATAATTAACTAATAAAAATCAGGTATTTAGGAGTTAAATCACATCTGAAATGGTTGTCTTCAAATTCTACATTTCAATTTCCATAATACATACACCTATAATAAGGAAGAATACAGACAAGAAGCCAAGTAAAAATTGTGCTGTTGTGAGTATGTCCAGTGAACGAACCCATGGGGAGTTGAACAAATGTTGTCAGAGCTTTTCTTTGTGAGTTCATTTTACTTTAATTGCCTTTCTGAGCAGCATCTAAGTTTATAGTGGGAGATAAAACCATGGAAGAAAATAGAGTAGTGTTATGACTATTTTTACAGCCACCCTTTTTTGGTTATTCACAATAAAAACCACAGCATATTCAAGGTTCATTAATAAAAAATGGAGACTATAAAAAGCTAGTAAAACTGAATGTACATTATGTTCACTGAGAATGATATAGGATCAAGGTACCATTTTTACCTCCCCAATAAAGCACAAAGCAAAGTGTTTAGAAATGGGAAGTTAATCAAACATCAGGCGGAGCTCCCTATTATCAATATCACATGATGAACACCGGCCCTGGAATGCCTTTATAATGTTAATACACATAGAACTTTCTAAAGTATCAGAATTCTTGTGTGCTGGCTGTCATTGTGAGTAGCTAAAGGAATTTAAAAATTTGTTTCAAAGATACCAGCTACTTTTTTCAAATATGTAGCACCAAGAGATGCATTTCTACCTCAAGTGAACAATAAAGAAGACCACATAATGACCAAAATTGTAAGTCATCTGAGAGAAACTCAAGAAGTTTCCTTGTGCCATACTCAAGTAAGGATAGCTTCAGTTACATTTTGTATCAACTTACTTACATGGGCTACCCAGAGAGAGTGCAAAAACTTCCAGTGCTTTTTAAATTGTATTCTTTATGAAAGCAAATGAATAAATATTTTCCTTTCTTTTGTCCTGGCAAACAGTTTCTGAATAAGCAAATGGCAAGTCTCTATTATTCCTCCAAGACAGCAATGATCAAATCCTGTAGCCCATTCTTAGAAACTGACAGGCAGAAGTAACAGGCAGTGGTTTTTCTTCTAACCAGTTTGAAAATACTGCCTTTCTGTAAACATTCCAAAGGGCTTCATGTCTGGAATTTGGTCTTCTTAGTCAAGGATGAACCTATTTTAAATTCAAAAGTGAGATCAAACCAACACTTGTCTTGACATATTTGTGAATCTTCTCAGCTCTTACCTGATTTAGTGAGGAAATAGAATTTGGAAGCACATGAAAGTTTACTCAAGGCTTTTTTTTTTTTTTTTTTTTTCCAACATGCAGACACTTTTTTTTTTTTTGAGGGTGTGAGAATTTATTAAATTATTGTGAATTAGAGATTCTTAATATATTTGAAAAAGGCCTCCATTTCAAATACTGTGTATGAATAATACATAATGACATGTGTATTATTGTACTTTAAACATAAATATACCGTCACACTAAAATAACTTCTTTTTTTTAACTACTTTATTTTTTTTTCTTCAAGTTACATCTCAGTAACAAACCCCTCCCTATTCCCCCTTCCTAACCCGCCCTTCCACCCTCTTCCCTCCAGAGGCTCTGCACTTCCTATATAAGCAAATATATTTATCCCTCTCAGGTCTCTGAGGTGGTTGAAGAATAGACAGATAGAATCTTATAGTTAAATTTTGAACTGTTTAGGAATCAAGAGGGTGTTATATATCTAAGAAGATACTCTTAAAAGTGTGTTGCAAGATAGTATGAATGTTGAGTCACATATAGACCTTTAAACTCATGGAGTTGGGTAGTTAGTAGAATGTTAAAGTCAGGGGCCAAATAGGTATAAACTGAACATTGGGAAGGTATACTGGGCCAATTTACTCTCATAAATGTGGCATATTTATATCTATTGTTTTGTATAATACTTACTGTTATAAGAGAAGGAACCAGCTGTTGGACATGCAGACACTTTCAAAGTTGCTTTAGATTTATTCTTGAAACTCTATAATAGATTATAAAACTTTCCCAGGTAAAGAGTTCTGGGATGGAAAAGAATTTATTTAAAATGCCATGGTGCTTGTCTAGTGGATAGAAAGGCTAAGGAAAAAGGCATGGAAATTTTATGAGAAACCTTGGATTTAACTAGGGAAAAAATTAAAATGTCAGCATCAAACAAAAAGACCTAGAGAGTTCCCAGGGGAGAAATTATCTCTAGACTTGAGACCGTACTCCACAGACTGGTCCCATGTGATGGTATCACCTTAAGCTAAATACTAATAGAAAGTTACTTGAATATATCTTAAACATTTGGGTTATCTGTCAACCCTCCATATTTCAGAACCTATTAGAAGAAAATAGATATATGAACAAGTGTAAATCTGACAAAGGTGCTGTACTTGCAAGAAAAGAGGTTACAGACTCTCAGGATCACTGTGATTTCTGTGTCATTGGCTAGAAAAAAATACAGTATAAGAATTCAAGACATTATACATTAAGCACCTTTTCAATTTCAGAAAAGGTTGAATAAATTACAGAAAATTAAAAAAATGCAGAAAATGTACAATGGATCACCATATAATTTTTACTGGCGACACCAATTGTCACCATCTGTTGTTTGTTTAGATCACATTAGCCTTCACTAGAAACATCATTCAAGGTAATAATAATGGTATTATTATTATTACTACTATTATTATTAATGGTATTAACAGTAATTTTAATATCATTGTCAAGTTATAAGTGAATAAACTGGGATCACAGAACAAAGAAAGGGCCATATCCAGGATTCTGATAAAATACTATGAACCTAAATCTAGCACTCACAACCATAATTAAGAACAGTTTCTTATCAAGCGTAACACATTTTCCTCAGCATCTGATCCTCAATTGGAAATTTTGTCCATATTATTAATGGCTGTAGAATCTAACATGGGAACTAGAAACAAAAGTACTTGAAGTTCTTGCTAGAGCAATAAGAAAACTAAAGGAGATCAAGGGGATACAAATTGGAAACAAAGAAGTTAAATTATCCCTATTTGCATACGATATGATAGTATGCATAAGCGACTCCAAAAATTCCACCAGAGAACTCTTACAGCTGATAAACACCTTCAACAAGGTGGCAGTATACAAAATTAATTCAAAAAAATCAGAAGCCCCTCTTTATACAAAAAATAAATGGGCTAAGAAAGAAATTAGGGAAACAAAACCCATCACAATAGCCACAAATAACAATATAAAATACCTGGGGGTAATTCTAACCAAGCAAGTAAAAGACCTGTATGATAAGAGCTTCAAGTCCTTGAGTAAAGATATTGCAGAGGTCTATTTCTATTTTGTGAAAGCGTTTGAAGAGTATTAGTTCTAGCTCTTCTTTGAAGGTCTGGTAGAATTCTGTGCTGAAACCATCTGGCCCTGGGCTGTTTTTGGTTGGGAGATTTTTAATGACTGTTTCTATTTCTTTAGGGATTATAGGGCTGTTTAATCTGTTAAATCTGATCTTGATTTAACTTCGGTAGATAGAATCTATCAAGAAAATTGAGGCCATCAGAAGATGGGAAGATCTCCCATGCTCATGGATAGGTAGGATCAACATAATAAAAATGCCCATCCTACCAAAAGCAATGTACAGATTCAAATGCAATTCCTATCAAAATAGCAACACAATTCTTTATAGACCTGGAAAAAGCAATTCTTAACTTCATATGGAATAACAAAAAACCCAGAATAGCTAAATCAATCCTGTACGATAAAAAAAACATCTGGACGTATCACTATCCCAGATTTCAAGCTGTACTACAGAGAAATAGTAATAAAAACATGATGAGACTGGTGTGGAAACAGACCAGTGGTTCAATGGAATCGAATTGAAGACCCAGAAGTGAACCCACACACCTATGATCACTTGATTTTTGACAAAGAAGCCAAAACCTTACAATGGAAAAAGGGCAGCATCTTCAACAAATGGTGCTGGTCCAACTGGATGTCCACATGTAAAAGAATGAAATTAGAGCCATACTTATCACCTCGTACAAAACTTAAGTCCAAGTGGATCAAAGACCTTAACATAAGGCCAGACACATTAAATCTATTAGTAGTGAAAGTGGGGAAAACCCTCGAACTCATTGGCACAGGTGACAACTTCCTGAACAGAACACCAACAGCTCAGGCTCTAAGACCAACAATCAATAAATGGGACCTCATATAATTGAAATGCTTCTGTAAGGCAAGAGACACTATCATTCAAACAAAAAGACAACCTACAGATTGGGAAAAAAAATCTTCACCAACCTCACATCTGACAGAGGGCTAATATCCTAATTTACAAAGTACTCAATAAATTAAGTGCCTAGAAACCAAATAATCCAATCAAAAATTGTTGAACAGAAGTAAACAGAGAATTCCCAAAGGAAGAATCCCTATTTGCTGAGAGACACTTGAAGAAATGCTCAGCATCCTTAATCATCAGAGAAATGTAACTCAAGATGACTCTGAGATTCCATCTCACAACTTTCAGAATGTGTAAGATCAAAAGCTCAAATGACAGCACATGCTGGTGTGGTTGTGGAGAAAGGGGAACACTCTTCCATTGCTTGTGGGAGTGCAAACTTGTACAACCACTATGGAGGTCAGTCTGGCGATATCTTAGAAAACTTGGAATAGCCCTACCTCAAGACCCAACCATACCACTTCTGGGTATTCATCCAAATGATTCCTCACCAAACCAAAAGGACATTTCCTCATCTATGTTCATAGCAGCCTTATTTGTAATAGCTAAAAATTGGAAACAACCCAGATGTCCCTCAACCAAGGAATGGATAAAAAATATGTGGTACATCTAAACAATGGAATACTACTCAGCCATCAGAAAAAATGAAATCATGCAATTTGCAGCGAAATGGATGGAACTAGAAAAGATCATCCTGATTGAGCTAACCCAGACTCAGAAGGATGCATATGGCATCTATTCAGTTATAGTTGGATTTTAGCCATATAGTGCAGGATAACTATACTACAACCAATGCACCAAAGGGAACAGGAACATAGACTGTGTTTCCTGTCAATGAGACACTTTGCCCTAGTGGTACTGCCTTGTAGGCCCCCAGTGTATGAGGAGGCTCGTGGCCCTCATATGACTGCTGAACTGCGGTGGGGGACTGTTATGTAGGGACACTCCACTCCAGAGGAGTGGGATGGAAGGGATGGGGTTAGAGGGTGGTAAGGCGGGACTGGGAGGGGTGAAAAGAGGGCACTGTGATGGAGATGTAACCTGAAGTAATAAATAAATATTTTTTAAAAAGTACAGCTCTGACAATTATCTCAAAATTAAAAAGTGTATTATAAAAGAGTGTGTCTCTGGCCTGAAGAAATTTCCAGTGTTTTGTCCACAAAGATGATAGCCCCTTTAATCTGGAAAACTGAAACCTTAACATACTTCCATCTGAGAACACTCAGTGTTTTATGAACCTTTTAACATTTTTTCTTTTTTTTTTTAATTGTCTGTTCCCACACTAGTGTTCTTTGAATGAGCAATTGTTGAAGTGTGACAGTTATCTACTAAAGGCTATGCAGTTTCCTGTGAGAACAGCAGTTCTGATTCCACTGCTGCACAGATCACTAGGGAGACAAGCAAAGTAATGAGGGAAAAAAAAGAAAAGAAAAAAGACAGAAAGACAGAAAAATGCAAAACTTTATCAGTGACCCAAACTGAAACTTCAGACTTCTAAAACATTGAAATATTTTACTCACCTATCAGATTGCTTAATAATTGCTTAAAATACTAAAGTCAAGCAGGATTTGTTACCTTGGCTGTTTGTGTGAGTGTGTGTGTGAATATGTTTGTGCTCCTATGTCATTGAATGACTGTATAGTCTGTATGGCTCTTTCTTCTAACAAGATCTTGGCCTCTTTGATTCTAATCCTTTTCTCCTAACAAGACTTTTATTATTATTATTATTATTATTATTATTATTATTATTATTATTATTATACGAATGAGATAATTCTTTAACGAAAAGCCTTTTTGCTTTGCTCAGGTGTTTTCTGGAAGGTTCTATAGCAATCTTTTTTAAAATTTCTATTAAACATCAGAAACAATGAGGAATTGTAAGAGCTATTGAATACACACTAATGCCATTTGCAGACCTACAAAATTTGGGGTGTTTTAGTAGTATTATCTGACTAAGTAAGTCTATTATTTTTCCTAAAGTTATATGGAAAAAAAGCTTGTCACAAGTTTGTTAGATTTTAGACCAAAAACACTGACTTTGTTCACTTACCTACTTCTTAGGTCTCTATTTTGTATAAGGTAGATTAGGAGCAAGTTTCTGTTATCTGATCTGTGTCAGGTCCAAAAGAAATAAAAGGACAAATGGCTATCTGTGGTGCCTATTAACCATCCCAAAGCATATGCTGGCCTCCAGATTCTCTCAGTATGGGAAATAACTGTTACAGAGTCCATGCAAGTATTCTGGCTCTTCTCACACCATCCCCTACCGTAAACTTCTCCAGCTTGAGCTCTTCCCTCTCTCACCTTCTCATTTCTATTATTACCCTGTTATAATAGCCATGAGCTTTCTTCACCATTTTCTGTGTTCATCTTATGGTCCTCCTCTCTTGCTCTCTCCTGTAGTCACCCAGTCCATTATGTTAGCCATGTTTTGTGTACTAGCTTCTCTCCCTGTTCTGGACTTTTATGCCTCTGTCTGTACTCTCCTTCATATCTATAACAAAAACCTTCTTTTTACCCATACCTTGGAGTGGTCATGTTCTCATTTGATAAAATCTGGTAAGCCTTTACTTTGATTGAGTTAATAAAATATAATGGCATCTATCTTAATAGACATAAATAATACAAAAGTAAAATGTTATTTCTTATTAGAAATATTATAACTATAATGTAAGACACTGTTTAGGGAATGCTTGTTCATGTGAGTCAATTGTAATTCATTTTGTATAAATTTATAAATATTGTTCCACACATTTCTTCATTTTAAATATAAGGAGGGTTAACAAAGTTTAAGGAACCTCAGAAAGAGCAGATTCAAAATTGGAACCAAAGTTGTTATGACTGAAAACCTTGTGATGTGTTATCACAAACATGAAGAAATATTTGCTCAATAAATGCTCTGAAACTTTATTGATACTACAATAAAAGTATGTGCATTGGGGCAGGAAAACAGTCATTTAAAAGAAGAACCTTGTAGAGTCAGAGTGATTCTAAAAAAGACAATACTCTTTATTCATAAGGAGTCCTTATTGGGATCAAATCAATAGACATTATAAAACTTAACTATGAAACTGAAATTGACATTTGAGGAAAGGTTCATCTTCGGGGTCATCTAAGAAGCAAGCTTCCTAAAGAAAGCAATAGATACAAACAATTCCCCAGAGCAATTCATGATATGTATGTATGTGATCTCTGCTCTGTAAAATAGAATCCAATGGCTATGTGTAAATATTAAGCCCCTGAAATGTGGCTAGCAGAAATGGAAATATTAAAAAGCATAAAGCACAGTATAAGAGATGTAGACCAAAACAAGAATGCAAAATATTTCACTAATAACTGATCTTGATTATGTGCTGATATTATGATGTTCTAGGCACTTGGATGAATATATTTTGCAAATGAATTTAACAAATTTGTATTCGCTTTAATACAGCTACTAGGAAATTTAAAACCATACACATGTAATTGCAGCTCATATTTCTATTAAAATGCTGAATTTGTTGCTACTTCTGACCTATTAAGCTAAATGCAATTTAAATTTGTATGTGCAATGTTAATTCAAAAAGAAAATATCTAGAGGAGGCATCAGTTGCTAGCTTCTACTTCCTACTTTGTTCAGTAGTTAGCAAAAGTCAAATCTCTCTTTAATCATCACTATATTAAATATAAACTCAGTGCACCATTGGGTTTTAATTAACATCATAAATGCTTGCTTAGCCCAACATATCACCAATAAAATGTTGAGTGAATGTGTTTTAAAACTATAACTTAGATACTGAGTCTGATTTCATTTCAACAAACAATGAGCATTTAAAAAATACTTCACCTTCTTATAAAAGGTTTAAGCTTAATAGATGAAATAATTATTCAAATAAAAAAATAACCATTTTGAACATCCTTTGCTAGTTGCGATATCTCCATCTTTGGGCCATCATCATGGATATTCACAATAGTGGTGTATCTCTGATATTTAGAATGAGCCTTTATGAATTAACTAGTAATAGAATAACAGTGCTTTAAAAGATCAGCTTTAAAAGATAGACTTGAGACTCTTGATACAATGAGCATTAATTCTTTCACATCAAACTTTTTCCTGTTATTTTCATTTCTGTGATCATTTATTTTGGCAGAAAAGATAGACTATTATATGACTGACATTTTTTCTTCTTGCTCTAAGTATCAAATGTAGTTTTAAAATATTAAAGAATGATCTTAATGTGGAAAAGTCAAATATTTCCTTCTAATAGTTACTGTAAGCACAATGCCTGTACAGTACATAACATAATATCAACACTAGTGTTAAACACAAGTAACATTTATTATTATGAAAACTTTGTTGGTTCTTTTTTAAAATTTGTTTTATTTTATTTTATTTTTGTTGCTGTAGCTCAGTAGCTTCTCCTACTTAAAAAAAATAATCTTGGCTGGGGTTGTTTTTCCATTGGCAGAGAGCTTGCCTAGCATGAAAATACCCTGAGGTTCAATCTCTAATGTAGTATAAACTTTGCCTTAGTTACTGATTTCTTGCTGTGAAGAAACACCATCACCAAGGCAACTCATAAAAGAAAACATTTAGTTGGGGGCTTGTTTACACTTTCAGAAGGTTAGTCCATTATCATCATTGTGGTCATCATGACAGCATGCAAGACGGCATCATGCTGGAGAGGTAGCTGAGAACTTTATATTATGATCTACAGGACAGAGAGAGAGAGAGAGAGAGAGAGAGAGAGAGAGAGAGAGAGAGAGATCTTTAAAACTTGAGCTCTCTAGAGAGGTTTAGTAAAGTTTCTTCACTTGCTTCCTCTGTTACTAATATTGATATCAGAAATATATTTTATGGCTCCTTTGAAGATGAATTTTTAAACACTGTTTTGGCATACTCCACTTGAATAATAATTGTGTTGTTACTTTCAGCTGCTTAAAAAGTGATTGAAAAACAAGACAATGTTGGTGTTTAGTCAGTGATTTGGATAATCAATTTTGTGTATGGATAGCTTGTCTAAATTTATATCTGCATACCAGAAAAGGGCCTCAGATCACATGAGTCTAAAGGTATAGATGGTTTTGAGCCACCATACCAATGCTGGGAATTGAATTCAGGACCTCAGGAACAGTAGCTAGTGCTTTTAACCACTGAGCAATCTCTGCAGCACCAGGATCGTTTATGTTGTCTGCAGTATATCTTATAGGACTGTATGATTGCCCAGACCAAGGGGTGAAGCTATGAACTCTGAAAGCTTGATTTCTGTATATGTTACTTTTCTGTTTGTGTGGAAAAAAAACCCAGCATAACCAAAAGTAATTTATGGAAGAAAGCTTATTTGGGCTTTGATGACTATTCACACCTAGTGGTAGGGAAAGTTTCCTTCCTTTTTAAACTTTGTAAACCCTTAAGACAGGAAAGTGGCCAGGCCCCACTTGAGCTTCAGCAGCCAGGCCTGGCCCCTCAGACTTTCCTAATAACCCTGAAAGTCATTTTCTAAGGACTTCAACTGTTATTCTCAACCCTGAGCCCAGAGAGTGCCCAGACTCTGCACTGCAAGAAAAGTCCCATGAATCCCCGAACAGGAAAACTTACCAATACCTGAGCTCCCCCAAGTCCAGGACTTGAAAACCCAACAATATTCACCCTGGAAAGCTCTACCCTGGAAAGCTCTGCCCACTAAGAAATCCTATATAAACCCTGCCTACTGTTAAATTACCTGCTGTCCTCTCTTGGGAGCACATATGGCCATGCCTGGATTTGTTCTTCCAAAACCCTGGACTTGTTCCTCAAAATGAATCTCTTTTTTGAGATTTGCTCCCTAGTATGACTCTCTCTTTGGAAGAAACCAGGAAGCAAAGAAGCTAAGAAGGGATAAGCAAAGAAGTGGAGTTGGACTGCAGCTCCTGAACTGCTCAGCTCATCTGGCAATACCCTCCCCTCGCAGCTGCAACAATAAAAAAAGAGGAACAGTGAAGCTGAGCTGTTACACTGTAACAGTCCAGCTCAGTTAGGGATATTCTCCTTCAGGGTTGCAATGTCTCGCTGAGGAGGGTTCTTCTCAGAGCTGTGTGGTTCCTAGGCTCCTGTGTCTCAGGATACCCTTTCATTGGGACACTTTCCAACTTCAGAGCTGTGTGGTTCCTGGTCTGCCAAGTCCCAGGATACCCTTCCATCCATGTAGGATTGCTAAAAGGCTTACAGTTCCAGAGGGAGAACCGTTAATTACAAAGACAGCATGGCAGCAGATAGACCAAGGAGGAAGGTGAGAGATCAGATATTTAACTGCAAAAAAACAAAAACAAAAACAGAGAGAGGCCACTATAACAGGATGCCACAAACTAGGTGATTTACATAACTGGTATTTATTTTTTCACAGGTCTGAATGCAGGGAGTCCAAGAAAAAAAACTCCAAATGTTAGTTCCTATTACCACCATTTTCCTGGCTTGCCTATGGCTGTCTTTTCAATGGCTCTTATGGCATGTCTTTGCTAAAATACTAAAATACTGCTTCCTCACTGCAATGTTCTTTTAAAAATATCTATCCAAGAAAAAACTTTGGGTATAAAATCCATTTTTGTTGTATAATAAATAACTTTGTATTAAAGCATGAAAATAAGATAACATTTTCTCAAAAGTATAAGTATTATGACAGTAGACATAAATAATACATAAAAGTGTCACAATAGTTTAGAGACAAACCTATAGAAATGATGTTATAAGTGTTATCATGACTTCATATTATGAAAAGAAGGTCAATGTAACTCCATGTAGACAAGTACACAAAATTAAAGTATGTCAATATAGTATATCTCTGTATAATGAAGAAAACAAACAAAATCCAAAACAATATACCAACTGCTCAACTTAATTATATTTTCAGCTTTTAAATTATATTTCAGCTGGGCCTTCTGAAGATGTAAATTGAGGAGCTTTAAAAAGTGCTATACATGGTTTTCTGTTTTCAAAGCAGTACTGCTTATCAATGAAAACAAATGTAATTATGGTTAAGTTTGTTTTCACTGTCACTATCATTCTTGGTCAGTAAATGCTCTAATATTTAAGGTACTATATGTCATGCTTTATGGGATATTTCCTATGACCCCAAAATAATGTACAATGACACAGTCAATCTAGGGGTTTTGTTCATTTTAATGATCAAATTGGATCAAAGTACATTAATTCTGATGGATTGCCACACAAGCAATCATTAAGATAGTCTAAACTACTAAATTGACCATGTCATGGCCAACTGAGTCCCTTTGAAGAAACCTGGACATAAGGAGGGCATAGTCTCTGATCTTGAGGTAATTACCTTCAAAATTACTAAAACGTTATTGTTATAATAGCAAATGAAATTGATGAAACATAATTGCACTTCATATTTCTGGCTCTAGTTAACTGTTCTGCAAATGCATGTAAAGCACTGCAATATCTCATAAAGAGCAGCCAGAAGTAGCCAAGTGTTCAAAATTCAAACCAAAATGAATTGCTATAGTAAAAGGTCCTTAGAATTAACTTGCTTATAAAAATAGTTTTGACTAAGAGTCAGGAAATCTTAAGAAAGACAAGTTATTCACTCAAATAATATGTTGTGAGTGCTTACTGAATACTAGGCACTATACAATAAATAAAAGGTCCCTACTTGTCAGAACATGCCCAAAAGAAGGACCCATGTTGAATAATACTTTGGGAAACTGTGAGAGAGATTCCAAGTAAAAAGACAGAGGGCCTTTCACCTCAGGTACTCTGTTGCCTGCATTGTTCTTGGATGTGATTTTATGCCTCCTTGGACAAACATTTACATTTAATTTATAAAATGTATGTGAGGTTTTTTTTTTTTGTTTTTGTTTTGTTTTGTTTTGTTTTTTGTCTTCAATATCCGAACATAGCTGTAGAACCTAATCTGGTCAGTGTACTCTCAGTCTAGACCTTCTGTCGTACTTTTGTGCTTTCCCAGATATAATCTACAGGATGTGCCAGGCAATTGTATTAAAATTGGTCTGTCCTAAAAAAATTATGGGAAAGAGTTGCACTGTTAGTCCACTTCATTCTTTCAGGTCCTAGATGCCAGTTCTAGCCAAAAAGATCTGCTCATGTCAGCTGAAAAATCAACAACCACTTATACATTGAGGAGAGATTAATTTTTTAGAAATTTATGTATATATATATATATAATGATATATATAGCATCACCCAAATAAACAAATAAGAAAAAAAGAGAATTTTCTACAATATATTTTGATTATATTAATCACAGCTCCTCCCAGATCTATCACCCCTTTCCTACCCATCCAAATCTGTGTCCTCTTTTAATTTGTATCTATCCAGTCTAATGTTCAGATAATCTTGGATATGTGACCTTCCACTAAAGCATGGTTAACTTATCAGAGACCACATTCTTAAAGAAAACTGATTCATCCTCTCTCAATCACTACCAATTATCAATGGCTCCTCAGTTAGGCGTGGGATTGTGTAACCACCTCCCTGCTTCATGCTTGGGTTTTGTCTGGCTTGAGATTATTCCAATCTTTTGCAAGCTATAACCAATGCTGTGAGTTTGTATGTGCAGCTTCCTTGCTGTGTCTAGAAAATACTTCCTCCGCATTCATCCACCACCACCATCTTTTTCAATTTTTTCCATTTTCATTTTGCAATGATCCCTGAGACCTGGAGGATGCATGTGATATTGTTTTCTATTTAGAACTCAGCATTCTATGGTATTTTATTCTCTGCAACTTGAACAGTTGTTAGTCTCTGTGTTAATCCCCATCTACTGAAGAAATAAGCTTCTCTGATAAGAGTTGAAAGATTCACTAATACAGTGGTTCTTAACCTTTCTAACTCTACAACCCTGTAATACAGTTGCTCATGTTGTGGGAAGCCTAAACCATAAAATTATTTTTGTTACTACTTCATAGCTATAAATTTGCTACTGATATGAATCATAATGTAAATATCTGTGCTTACTGATGGTCTTAGATGTTCCCTGTGAAATGTTGAGAACTGCTGTACTAATCTGTGAATATAGCTGTAAGTAATTAGGAATCAGTTCAACACTGAGGCCATTTAGCAGATAGTACAAAGTCCCCTTAGGGTCCATGAGCTGTGTAGCCACAGGTTCTTGGCTCTGATAATGGTATAAGGTATGGGTTTTATCTTGTATTATGAACATTAAAGTCAACCAGAAAGTAGCTGGTCACCCCTTTGATATTTGTTCCATTATTATACTAATTTGTCTATTGCCAGGGTGGTCATCATTATATCTCTCAAAGTTCACAGCTGGGTAAGACTGATACATTCTTTTTCTCCTCTGGTAGCTTACATATAATTTTCCAGCACTATGAAAGCTAGCCAGTAAAGATGAAGCTTTTAGGTGAGTAACAGTTTGATGTCTCTATGTTTTATGTCATAGGTACATCATCTCCTCAGCAATAGGGTCTTAATTTCAAGTTTTGGGGAGTAAACAAGAACATTGGCAGTAGCCAGTAACATCTAGAGTTGTATTGAATCTCATTTTCCAACAACTCTAGAAGAGGCAACCTATTGTAGGCACTGGGTAATTTATTTTGTAACCTGTAGTATCTAGTAGAAGCTTTTCCTTCCAATGTAGGAGAAACAATTTGAAATCTTTTTAAGTATGTGCATGTATATATTTTAAGAAGTTTCTACAGAAGTAGGTCTCTATATGACTCTTGCAAAAAATTCTTCAGTGTGGGCTATCCCCTCTTTGCCTTCTCATTCTCCACCATAATTTGACCCTTACTAATCCATTATTCCCTTTTAGCCCTTTAGACCACTGTGTTCTACCTCCTATCCCTTGAAAGACCCATGTAATTGTTTGTTTGTTTTTTCCGCTCAGATGGAGGATGAGATAAGAGACATCCCCAAGCCTTTCTAGCTCCTTTTGAACTCTCACTGGCTGGTTCAACTTAGCTGTTCTGGACTAAACGCCTCTTCAAGTTGACTGATTCAAACTGGCTTCTCCTGGTTTCTTACTGGATTGTTCTGCCTATCCTGAAACTAATTCTGACAATATATTTTAATCTTCTGGCTCCTTCTCATCTTCTGGCTCATTCTGTCTTCACTTACATCTATCTAGCTTGTTCTTTCTTCAATCTGTCTCTGTAGAACAGTCCTAGTAATCAACTCTAGGTTAAAAAAAAATAAAAACCAAAAACCTTTCTCTTTCTTCCTGGGCTGCTTTTAAGTAGTCTCTCTTTCCTGTCCTGTTCTCATGAGAGTTGAGTATATCCTATCTCTGACTCATACTATCAAATCTTTAGCTGATTTGCTACTCTCTGCCCCTCAGTTACATGTCACTTTTTAACATGACTGCTTCCTTATATAACATAATCATACCTTCATTGTTTGGGATTAAAGGTTTATACTAAGGATATGTTTGTATTCCAACCAGATCATACTGTAATCCAGAGCATGTTAGACCTAGAAGGTCTTTGGATGTGATCCCTCGACAGAGCTGCCATGTTGCTGGATTAAAATTCCTCTACAGACTCATTCTTGCCGTACTACGTTATTAATTTTCTGACATAAATGGGTATCCTAAATTAAATACATATATATGAAGATTCAAATATAACATCCACAAATGAAAATAAATCATACGTTTATCTTGCTGTGTTGGAGTTGACTCATTAAGAGTGAAAATTTCATTTTTCTGGACAGCTGATTAATATTACATTGTATAAATGAACCTCATTTTTCTTATCCATTTATCAGTTGATGGTCATCTAAGCTGTTTCCTTTTCCTGATTAAGGACAGGTCTAAGTCCCTTGATCTTTCTATTTATTTCACTATAGCTAAATACCAGTATAATTTAAATTCTATCTATATCACAATGCTATTATAAGAATTATACTAGAAGAACAAAAGATCCATACATTATGTGAAAAGTAAAATTTACTTTTTGATTAGTTATTAATCAGTCTATAATATTATATGAATCTTAAACCAAAAAAGCAACTGTTGTTAGTATTTCAGTGTACAATATCTCTGTAAATTTTCTTTGTGTTTTAAGCATTGATTGAGAAGTTAAGATTTGTAGGATCACACAAAAATTATGAAAATTATCATATCACAAAATCCTATTTGCAATTTTGATAAAATCTGGTATAACTCATATACAATTCAAGTAATTAATGACATTAACTATAAATTTGACAAGTATATATGTTGAGACTACTCAAATAAATGTTAAAATAGTTTCTCTTTTAGAATTTGTCATTTTGATTCTTTATTAAATAACACAAGGGTTAGGGAAAGGAAGGAGATAGCTCTCAGTATACTCTTTTGAGTTCTGTATGTGTCAGAACTAACATCAGCACTGTGTTCATATGCACTCCAAAGAATGTATTTGAGATTGCTGGCATAAACAATCTTCTGCATTGATGAATTGGAATATGGATTCTCTGTGTTTGACCATATGCTGCATAACCTAGGAAGTATCCTAGAGAGAAATGTAGAAGTAGGCTATTATTAGACATTGGTAAAAAACTATGGTACTCAGAGACATCATTTCTCAGATTATTTTTCAGCTTTTGAGCCATTAATATAGGCATAACTGGGACTTATTAATATTTTAAATTTTATTTATTTCTTCAAATTTCATCACAATCATAGTCCCCTGCCTCCTCCCCATCCCAGTACCACCCTCCAACACTCTTCCCCCTCACCCTCCTATCTGCTTTTTTATCCTTTTTTATTATAAGGTTTATTTATTACATCAAGTTACATCACCATCATAATACCCTTTTTCTACCCCCCAGGTTCCAACTTCCCACCCTCTCCTCCCTCTCCCACCCATCCCACTCCTCCAATGTGGAGTGTCCTTACAAATCAGCCCCTCTACGTTCAACAGTCATATGAGGGCTAAGAGATTCCTCTTGCACTGGGGGACTACATGGAAGCACTCCTAGGCAAAGTGTCCCTTTAATGGTAACTATGTTCCTGATCGTTTTGGAATATTGGTTGTAGGACAGTTATCCTGTACAATATGCTACAATCTAATTGTAAGTGAATAGGTGTCATGTGCATCTTTCTCAGTCTGGGTTACATCACTCAGGATGAGCTTTTCTAGTTCCATCCATTTGGCTGTGAATTGCATGATTTCCTTGTTTCTGATAGCTGAGTAGTATTCCATTGTGTAAATTTACCACTCTTTTTTATCCATTAGTCTGTTGAGGGACATCTGGGTTGTTCATAGTTTCTAGCTATTACAAATAAGGCTGCTATGAACATAGATGAGGCTATGTCCTTGTGGTTTGGTGAGGAATCATTTGGACAGATACTCAGAAGTGGTATGGCTGGGTCTTGAAGTAGGGCTATTCCATGTTTTCTAAGATATCACCAGACTGACTTTCATAGTGGTTGCACAAGTTTGTACTCCCACCAGCAAGTGAAGAGGAGTGTTCACCTTTCTCCACAATCTTGCCAGCATGTCCTGTCATTTCAGTTTTTGATCTTAGCCATTCTGACATGTGTGAGATGGAATCTCAGTGTTGTCTTGAGTTGCATTTCTCTGTGATGATTAAGGATGTTGAGCATTTCTTCAAATGTCTCACTGCCATTAGAGATTCCTCCTTTGTGAATTCTTGGTTTAGCTCTGTTTCCCATTTTTTGATTGGATTATTTGGTTTCTTGGTGTTTAATTTCTTGAGTTCTTTATAAATTTTGGAT
>CAJQZJ010030504.1:0-16296 GCA_907164525.1 Lophiomys imhausi | reverse complement strand
AGCTTTTGCGAGTTGCGTCGTTCTTGCCGGTCGAGAGGGACGCGACACCAGGTGTCCCCGGGGCTCACAGGAGACTGACTAAATACATGTGAGCTGACTGTGCTCAAACTGACCTGAGTTCACATCCCAGCGGTACCACTTCCCACCTCCTTGATTTGGAGTAAATTCTTTAGCCTCTGAAAGCCAGGGCGTTCTGTTTTGTTATTAATCTAATGCTTACTCTAATAGCTTTACATTTATTTGCATAAAATCAACTAGCATCCATTTCAAATTCGTGCACAGTAGTTGACACACGGTAAAAGACAGACAGACATTAGCTCACATCCACACAGGTGGTAATAGCAGGCTACTAACAGTAATACCTTGCAGGGTTTCCCTTTTTCTTTTAGATTTACATTTTATGAGTACGAATGTCTTGCTTGCCTGTGTGCATGGGTACCATGTTGTATTAAGCCCGAGACTTACAACTCTGAGTGAAGAGGCCTGAGACTCTGAGTGGCCCTTATGCCCATTCAATAAATTCACCAAGACCTTTTAAATATTTCAATGCTTAGGCCTTAGCTGGGCAGACTCTCAACTAGCTCACCTAAGTTAACCCGACCACCTAATCATGGCTAGCTGTACCTTCCAAGACCACAGTCACATCTGTCTCCTTCCTTATCTCCTGGAAAAGAGAGCCCTACCTCTGTCTCTTCCCAGAGTTCTTTCTGCTTCCCAGGAAGTCTCACCTTCCTATTCTTTCTCTGCCCGGCTAATTGGCCATCAGCTACTTTTATTCTCCAATCAGAGAATGCCTCAGAGAGGGCAGTAATCCGATCTTAGAGCATTGAGCTCAGCATCTGAAAACCATGCATAAGACCTGTCTCCAACAGTACCACACATGTGCGTGTGCCTAGTGTCTAGGGAGGCCAAAGGAGGGCATCAGATTTCCTAGAACCAGAGTTAGAGGTGGTTGTAAGTGGCCTTATGGATGTTGGGAACAGAGCCCAGGACCTCAACTTCTGAGCCATCTCTCCAACCCCTAGCTTTAGAGCTTTTGAAAATTACACTTTTATTTATTTGTTTGTTTGCAGGGGGTGGGCAGGGTGTGCTCTATCACTGTATGGGGTTCAGAGGATACAGCAGTCTGTTCTCCATCTGGCACGTGGGTACTGGGGATCAAACTCAGATCACTAAAGGTAGCAAGAGCCTTTCTCCACTAAAGCCATCTTTCCAAGCTCCCTTGGGATGCTTTTAAAATCCAGTTTACAGGGCTGGAGAGATTGTTTAGAGGATAAGAATCCTTCCGGCTCCTCTAGAGGGTCAGAATTCAATTCCCAACACCCATGTCTGGTAGCTCACAACTGCCAGAAACTGCAGTTCTAGGGGATCTAAATACTTTTCTGGCATCCACAGGCACCCATGTACATATGGCATACACACACAAACACACACACACACACGTGCAATACAAAATAAACATAAAGATACTTTTAAAGTTGATTTATGATATTTACTGTATATAGACTAACATTTATCCTCTTTTTTTTTTTTTTTTTTTGAGACAGGGTTTCTCTGTGTATCCTTGGCTGTCCTGGACTCATTTTGTAGACCAGGCTGGCCTTGAACTCACAGAGATCCACCTACCTCTGCCTCCTGATTGCTGGAATCAGAGGCGTGCGTCACCATGTCTGGCCATTACAGACAGCTGTGAACTGCCATGTGGGTGCTTGGATTTGAACCCAGGTCCTTGGAAGAACAGGTCAGTGCTCTTAACCACTGAGCCATCTCACCAGCCCCCAGAACAAGCTTTTCTTTGGTTGGTTCTTGTTTTTGCGATAGTTTCCCTGTGTAGCCCATGTTGGGTTTGAACTCACCCTCCTTTGATCAGGACCCCAAATTCTGGAATGGTAGCCCATGCCACCACACCTGGCTAAGCATGCAGCCCTTTGAGTCCAACATCTGTCACTTATGTTTAGCCTCCCCCTGACTTTCCCTGTATCAGTAGCTCTGCTCTTGTATTTGAGTGTAGCATTTCGTGATTTGACTTCAGCAGTGTTCCTGGATTCATGTAGCTCAGTGGGAGTAGGATGGCCAAGTCCTATGTTAAGGGATGATCAACTTTATAAAAAAAAAATTGCCAAATTGTTTCCAAAGTGACTGTTGTAAGAAACAGACCTGAGGTCTCAAGAAGGGACCACACAATTCAAAGCAATCCACAAGGCAAAAAGCTTCAATTCTGCAGAAGGGGGTGGAGCCATGTTAAATCAAGCAAGCAAACACACTTAGTTAGGGTTGCTATTCTGTGATGAAGCACATGACCAAAAGCAACTTGGGGAGAGAGGAATTTACTTGGCTTACTTTTCTATATCATGGTTCATAACTAAAGGAAGTCAAGACAAGAACTCAAACAGGGAAGGAACCTGGAGGCAGGAGCCGATTCACAGGTCATGGAAGGGTGCTGCTCACTGGCTTGCTTCTGGTTTGCTTAGCCTGCTTTTTTATAGACTCCAGGACCACTAGCCCAGGGATGGCATTACCCACAATGGGCTGGACCCTCCCACATCATCACTAATTAAGAAAATGCTCCACAGGCTTTGCCTACAGTCCAACTTTATGGAGGCATTTTTTTTTCAATCAAAGGTCCCTCCTCTCAGATGACTCTAGTTTGTGTTGAGTTGACATAAAACTAGCCAGCACACACATCCTCAGGGGTTCAGGGGTGCTACTGGGTTTTCATTCCAGTGCAAAGGTCTCCTGTGTCTCACCCTTGAGTGGCCACAGCTCAGCCTCACATTCTTACAGGACTGGATGAATTTGAATTTCTGCCAAGTAGCTTCCTTACATTTTTTTTAATGGAGTTTTGTCTTACTTAGCCCTTTGACAGAGACACAGTTTATGTTTCCTATGCTCACGCTTTGCTCTGCTAGTCCACATCATTGATGACAAGAGTCTTCAGATTTTTGTCTTTATATCTTTTCAAAATTATATATATTTTTTTTTTGGTTTTTTCGAGACAGGGTTTCTCTGTGTAGCCCTGGCTGTCCTGGACTCACTTTGTAGACCAGGCTGGCCTCGAACTCGCAAAGATCCGCCTGCCTCTGCCTCCCAAGTGCTGGGATTAAAGGTGTGTGCCACCACCACCCGGCTAAAATTATATCTTTTTAAGATTATAGTATAATTACATCACTTCTCCCTCCCCTTTCCTTCCTCCAAACTGTCTCATATATCCCTCCTTGCTCTTTCAAATTCACAGCTTCTTTTTTATTGTTGTTGAATGTATAATGTATATACATATATATTTTTAAATACAACCTGCTCAGTCTATATAGTATTTTTTGTATGCATGTTGTCTTAGGGTTACTATTGTTATGGTGAAACACCTTGACCAAAACACAAGTCGGGGAGGAAAAGGTTTATTTGGCTCACCCTTCCACATCTTAGTCCATCATTGAAGGAAGTCAGGAATCAAACAGGATAGGAACCTGGAGGCAGGAGCTGATGCGGAGGCCATGGAGGGGTGCTGCTCACTGGCTTGCTCCTCATGCTTGCTCAGCCTGCTTTCTTACAGAACTGAGGACTGCCAGCCCAGTGGTTGCACCACCCACAATGGGCTGGGGCCTCCCCCAATAAATCACTAAGAAAATGCTGCCTACAACCTTTTGGAGACATTTTCTCAACCCAGGTTCCCTCCTCTCTGATGACTCTAGTTTGTGTCAAGTTGGCATGAAACTAGTCAGGACACGCTTTCAAGGCTGGCCATTTGGTATTGGGTGACTAAGGGGTGTGCTTTTTTCTGGAAAAGAGTCTCTCTGCTGCTCTCGCGTTCTTTAGTGGCCTGTGTTTCTTTATGTGGGGTCAAGACCTTGTGGGTTCCCCACCCCCGTTTACCTCAGCATGTCTACTGGTGTGGTTCTTGTTTGGCTCATCTTTGGGCAGTCATATTAGTGAGACTGGGGATAGTTTCTGACATTCTTAGGGGACACCATCTCACAGCAACCCACCTGTTTCCCTGGCTCTTACAATTTTTCTGTCCCTTCTTCCACAATGTCCCTGAGACTTAGGTGTAGGAGTACTTTGTAGACATATTCATTGGGACTGGGATCCACAACTCTGCATTTTGATTGGGTGTGGTTCTCCTGTGATGGTTGCAAAGAGAAGTTTCCTTCATGAAAGTTGCTTTACATTTTTTTTTTTTGTTTGGTTTTTCGAGACAGGGTTTCTCTGAATATCTCTGGCTGTCCTGGACTCGCTTTGTAGACCAGGCTGGCCTCGAACTCACAAAGATCCGCCTGCCTCTGCCTCCCAAGTGCTGGGATTAAAGGCGTGCGCCACCACCGCCTGGCCGTGCTTTACATTTTTAATGTTAATCATTCTAGACAGCAAATTGAATGGTATCCCCACCCCCCACCCCCAGGCAGGGTTTCCCTGTGTGAACTGCCCTGGCTGTCCTAGAATTTACTCTGTAGACTAGGCTGGCCTTGAACTCACAGAGATCTGACTGCCTCTGACTCCCGAGTGCTGGGATTGAAGGCGTGCACCACCAACCCCAGTTATGGTATCTTAATGGGGGTTGTGGTGTGTACAGGCCAGAGTTAACTTGAGGGAGCTGGGTCTCCAGTTCTACCAAGCGTGTTCCAAGGATTGAACTAGCTTCGTCAGGATATCAGGCAGGTGCTTTTACCTGCTGAACTGTCTCATCAGCCCCACCTTATTTTTTAGACTCTCACTGAATCGAGCTCAATGATTCAGCTAGATTGGCTGGCCAAAAAACCCCAGGGACCTCCTGTCTCCACCTCCCCAGGGCTGGGATTACAGGCTGCTGGATCTGGATTTCACAAGGGTGCTAAGGATCCAGACTCGGTCCTTAGCTCACACAGCAAGCTTCTTCCTGAGCCACCCCATCCCCGCTCCTTCTTGAGACACTGCTTCATGTAACCCCACACTCCTGATTCTTCTGCCTCTGCCTTCCTAGTGCTGGTATTACAGGCACGTGCCACAGAACCCGGCTCAGCTTTGAGACATGTAGTTAGCTAGACTGGCCTTGAACTTCTGGCCAGAGTGATCTTTCTTCCTTAGCCTTGCCGCTGCTGAGACTACCAGATCAGAGTGCACCCAGCTCCAACTACGCTTTCAATTTGCGTTCTCACTGATGTCTAGCAAGGTGAAGCTCCTTTGTTTTGGTTTCATTTTATAAAATACGGGCCATTTTGCACGCTTCAAAATCTTATAACAAAGCCGGGCGGTGGTGGCGCACGCCTTTAATCCCAGCACTTGGGAGGCAGAGGCAGGTGGATCTTTGTGAGTTCGAGGCCAGCCTGGTCTACAAAGTGAGTTCAGGACAGCCAGGGCTACACAGAGAAACCCTGTCTCAAAAAAACCAAAAAAAAAAAAAAATCTTATAACAACAACAAACCCTCCAGTAAGTAGGCAGAGACACACATGTTCATACTGACAGGAATGACACATAAATATGCCTCCTCTGCACGGTTCTCTCATCTGCAGAGGGACTGCATCCCTGCCTCACCTAAGAGGCGGCAGGCTTTGCATGCTCTCGACCCAGGCTGCAGCCAATCTGCGTCATCAGAGGCGGGGTGTGCCCACGTGTCTCCTATTTAGGACCCTGTGGGCTACGTTTGGCCCAGATTAGGTTATACTTTAGGTACTTCACTTCTTCCTCTCAATGCTCCATTTCTCAGAAGGCACTTCAAAGAGCAATGAATGTGGGCTGCGTGCAGCGTTCCATTCTCTGAGGACAGTGGGATGTAGAGGCCTCTGGCAGGGGAGATCTCTAAAGCAGGAACACAGAGACACAATCCCGGGGCCCTTGATGGCTCCCAGCCTCAGACTCCAGCTGCCTCGCTTACTAAAACCGGCCCTCGGTGGTAACAATCTGGTTTGTTTCACAAGTGGGCGCTGGCTCTGCCCACACTGTCCCTGTGTCCCCCCTCTTCTAGAATAGAACCTGTCCCCATCACTGCTTTTCCTACCTTCCTGGTAATGGTTGCCCGCAAAATACAGAATGCCCATAACACTTGCATTTTATTGTTGGTAAGACTGTGTGTGATGCTAATCATACACTTCACAACTGAACTTAATTCCCAACTTTTTTAGGTTTTTCGAGACAGGGTTTCTCTGTATATCCCTGGCTATCCTGGAACCCTCTTTGTAGACCAGGCTAGTCTTGAACTCACAGAGATTCACCTGCCTATGTCTCCTGAGTACTGAGATTAAAGGCATGGATGCCTGCCCATGACAGACAGCTTTGAGCTCCATGTGGTTGCTGGGATTTGAACCAGGGTCCTTTGGAAGAGCAGCCACTGCTCTTAACCACTGAGCCATCTCTCCTGCCCCCCAACCTCAGTAATTTCTTAGTCCAGTATCTCATGCAATTTGTGGAGCCTCCGTCCACAGTGACACTGGGGGGGCTAGGTTTTCTTTATCTAGAAAGTTCAGCTCTTACTTTGGGGGACAGACAAGAGCCTACCCCATGTCTTGTAGAGAGAGGCTTGCTTGCTTTCAGAGGCATAGGGCATTGCTAGCAACTACTGAGTCTGCCCTGAGGCTTTAGCAGTGTAAAAGGCCAGTGACCTACGTTTCAGGAACACACTATAGAAAGCCAAAAAAGTCTCCATCAATTCATTTCTGGGAGCAGCTCAACACAAATCCATTGCCGAAGTCTAAAACTTTTAAGTTGTTGCACCGGCCAGCAACTATGCTAAGGTAGCTTTCCCTCAAAGATAAGGGGACCACTACAATGAACCCTCAGCCCCTCCCACCGCCTCCCCCACAACTCATAGGAAAGAAAAATATAGTAAAAGTAAAGAGAATAAGCAACTTTAAAATTAGGTACTTAGTGAGCACCTCCTGGGAGCCTGGTTCCCTATGTCTATTATCTAAAATACCTAATTTTGGGCTGGGGTGCTGTAGCCCAATTGTAGAGTGCTTACCTTGTGTATGGGACACCCCAGGTTCAATACCCAGCGTGTGTGTGTGTGTGTGTGTGTGTGTGTGTGTGTGTGTGTGTGTACAAACACACACACCTAACATACTTGTAAACGGTTTGTTAAGAGGCCCTGAACAGCTCAGGAATTTGCCCAGTTGGGCAGCTTGGATTTGAATTTAGGTTAGTCTGATTCCAGGGTCAGAGGTCACCTTCCTAATCCACAGAGCTTTCATACCACCATTATTCAGAAGAAAAGAGACATTTCCCAGAAAGAATGCTCAGTAGCATGTAGGGATCATCATACGGGATCAGCCCCAGAGTGCAGGGCCGGAGCCCACCAAACCCCAGGACCCATCAGAGCAGCCACACAGTGCAGCAAAGGGAGACACCAGGGCCCTGGCTGGACATAGCTCCAAAGGCAGAACTGGGCTTTGAGCAAAGGGTGGGAATGGAAGTAGGGACCAGAGAGAACGGGCACGAGGGAGAGCATACCTCCCTCCTCCCAATAACTGCACAAAACTGAGGCAGGGAAAAGACAAGGTATCCAAACATCTTCCAAGCCACCATGGGGCACTGAGGTATCTGCGATTCTAAGGTCTGGGCCAACCATGGCCTGAAACTGGAGAACTGTGTCCTCAAGTGCAAATGCCAAAACCAAGAAGGAATAATTCACTGGGGGTATGGGCACAAGGTGGACCTGGGAGGACTGGAAAGTGAGTGTGATCGGGGTGCATTATGTGAAATTCCAAAATATTCAATTATATATATATATATTTTTTTTTGAGACAGGGTTTCTCTGTGTAGCCCTGGCTGTCCTGGACTCACTTTGGAGACCATGCTGGCCTTGAACTCTCAGAGATCCACCTGCCTCTGCCTCCCGAGTGCTGGGATTGAAGGCGTGTACCACCATGCCCAGCAATTACAGACAGCTGTGAACTGCCATGTGGGTGCTGGGATTTGAACCCAGGTCCTTTGGAAGAGCAGTCAGTGCTCTTAACTGCTCAGCCATCTCTCCAGCCCCTCAATAAAAATATTATGTTGGAGGAAAAAAAGAAGGAAAGAATGCTTTACAGGGGCCTTTCCCAGGCCAATCTCTGCTCTGAGAGCTGTGTGTCCATTCACTCACTATTTGAGATAAGGTCTCTTTTTAAGAGTATAATATTTTTATTAACTCTGATAATCTCATACAATATATGTTGTTCATATTTACCCCCAAGTCATCTCAGTGCCCTCCAGATCTACCCCTATCTCCCTACTTCCCCCAATTCCGTGTGAGATAATTACCCTTATACTCCTTTTTGTAAGTGAGGAAATGAAGGCAGAAGCGTTAAATATTGGAAGGGCCCCACAGCAAATAACCACCAGATATGAGACTCAGTTAAGTGTCTTTCTAAAAATGATCTATCTGTATTTACATCTGCCACATGTATGTGCCCTTGGAGAATATCATGCCAACAGAGTTTCCCCTGGAGTTACAGTTACAGGGTTGTGAGTGTCCAAATCTGAGGCTGGGGACTGAACTCCGGGCCTCTTGAAAAGCAGTAAGTGCTCTGAACTGCTGAGCCATCTCTCCAACCCCAAATTAATCCTAATCTTCAGGCTAGACCATGAAGTATATCTACCCTTGTCCAGGAGCAGGAGCAAGGCAGTGTTAGCAAAGTCTAAAGAATTTTAATTTATTAGGGTGTGAGTGGGAGTCAGCTTCCCACAGAAGGACACAGATATTGAGGAAGCAGTCAACAGAGAAAGGAAGGGAGGGAGCAGAGAAAGCCGTTGATATCAACAGAGAGCAGCGACCAGGGAGGTGGAAGGGGATCAGGCTTGGGTATTATCAGCATGCATTGGGAAGGGGAAGGTCTGCTCCAGTGCTACAGGGAAGAGAGAAAGGCCTGGGACCAGGTCTGGAACTGCTGAAGATCTGAGCTGTTCTTCAAGGATACAGATGTATTCATAGTAACAAAAACCAAAATGCTAATAACAGTGGGAAGTGTGTTTCCCTGCACACTACAATGTAGCACAGGCAGGTAGCTCATGGCAGGGCCATGTTGTTCAGGGCCGGGTTAGATATCTTCCTTGTCACTGTGCCAAAACCCCTAAGAGCAGCAACTTAAGATGGAGAGCTTTATTTTGGCTCTCGGCTACGAAGGACTCAGTCTGTCATGGTGGGAGAGCTGTGGTGGCTACAGTGGATTAGCATGTGGTGGCTGGGACTTAGCCAGGTGAGTGGCATAGGGTGCAGAACAGGAAGCAGAACGCTAGCTAGCCCAGCAGCAGAGGGAAACTATACCCTCAGAGGCTCACCTTCAGCTTCCTGCCTCCCAAACACCACCACCTTCGGGAACCAAGTGTTCAAACCCATGAGCCTATGGGGAATAGTGTACATTTTAAAAGTGACTTGTTTCTTTTAAAACTTGCTGCGCAAACCAGGCTGATTTTGAGTTCACAGAGATCCACCTGCCTCTGACTCCTGAGTGCTGGAATTAAAGGCGTGTGCCACCACACCTGTCTCATATTCCATTTTTCCCTCCCACATTCCATTTTTTAAAAGTTATGTTTGTTTGTTTGTTTGTTTGTTTATGCAAGGTCTCATGCATCTCAGGCTGGCTTCAAACTATGTAGCCAAGGATGCCCTTGAGCTCCTGACTCTCCTGGTCCCATCTCCCGAATGCTGGGAATTGGGGTATAAACTACCATGTCTAATTTAACAGGTACTAGAGATCAAATCCTGGGCCTCAGGAATGCAAGGCAAGCTCTCTACTGAATGAGCTACATTCCCCGCCCCTATATTCCTTCTGTCGTGTCCTGCAATCTGCAGCCTGGTGTTCCTATCCCAGATCTAAAACAATCTAAAGATTCTGCTGCTCTTTCACATCCCTGTCACTGTGAAGATGAAAGAAAGCAAATGTGGACGGTGTCCACTCTCCTTTTATGGAGATGAAGCCGATGTACAAAGATGGCAGCAGCTAGCTGCAAGGGATCCTGGGAAACAGCCTGTTACACAACGGAGACTGAGAGGAGTCTATTTCTAAAGGAAGAGAACAATGAATGACAGCCATGGGAACATGATCTCTCCTTAGAAGCCACAAGTCACCTTTGCAATTTTGGTCTCCCTGAGAGGATTTGCAGAGTCTGCAGGGAAAGGATGGAGTGAACTGAGATGAACTAGCCTCTGAGAAAGCCAGTTGCCACTGGAAACAGAAAAGCTGGGTAGTTTGAAGAGTAGCAGAATAGGGAGGTTATTTGTGTAAGAAAAGAGGAGGGGAGACCAGGTATATTTACAGAGGTCAGAGGCAATGAAGAAAGAAAAGAGACCAGATATTGGACAGGGAGAAAACGATTGGTGTAGAGAGGCCTCAAAGAAATCAGAATGAGAAGGGCCTGAGGATGCACTTGGAGAGGCTAGCATTTCACACCTCTTTCCCACAATAAACGAGAAAGAGAAGACAGTGAGTCCAGAGATGGGGCTGGGGCTGGAGAGATGGCTCAGTGGTTAAGAGCATTTTCTGCTGTTGCAAAGAGCCAGTGTTTGTTTCCCAGCATCCATGTTGGGAACTCACAACTGCCAGTAACTTCATCTCCAGGGGATCGGACACCCTCTTCTAGTTTCTGAGGGCAACCATCCATACTCACACATGCACAAACCCACACTCACACACACACAAAGGAAAAATAAAATAAAATTTAAAAAACAGAGAGAAGCCAGGCATGGTGGCACATGCCTTTAATCCCAGCACTTGGGAGGCAGAGGCGGGTCAATCTCTGTGAGTTCAAGGCCAGCCTAGTCTACAAAGTGAGTCCAGGACAGCAAGGGATACAGAGAGAAACCCTGTCTCAAAAGGAAAAGAGAGAGAGAAAGAGTGAAAGAGAGAAAGAGGAGAGGAAGAGTGAGAGAGTGAGAGAGAGAGAGAGAGAGAGAGAGAGAGGTGGAGACATTTAAATATAAAGAGTGGGAACCCTGGACTCAGGTGGTCTAATCACAGCTGTGCACAGGAGGTCACCTGCCTGCATTTCCTCATGTGCAGGCTGCTGAGAGCTTATGAAATTTCAGAGCAGTGCGCCATCTTGATCAGCACTACCCTGCCGCTCACAGGATTACTGAATAGGCCCTACGGCCCTCTACAGAGCCAGAGACCTATGCCTGAGCCAATTCTAACCCAAAAGCCAAACAGACACTGTGGACACAGAGTCGCCCTCAATAAATATTTGTTACACAAGCACGTGCATGGATGAATGAACAAACACATTTTGCTCTCTGTGGCTCTGGACAGGCGCACATGCTCAGTGCATTTAAATTCCTCCTCAAATACTGCCGTTTCTTTGAGCTGACATTCACCTCACGGATTGCATTTGCAAGCCAAGCCTTCTTCCTTCTCTCAGACGTGAGCCTGGTATTACTGAGACAGTGTGGACTTACGAGGCAGCATTTGGACCATGTATTGGAGTTATTAGAGAGATTGTGAGGATCCACTTGGGCCGAATGCTGGCTTCCTGTCGAAAGCTCTGGCATAGGCTGGGACTCTATGTAGTTCAGTGGGAAAGTACTTATGAAGGGCACAGATTCAAGTCCCAACACGAGGGGGGGGGACTGCAGATCTAAACAAATAGGTCGAACTTGCTGCTGTATTTTCCTCCTCCAAAAGGTGACCAACCCTTGATGGAAGTCCTCTGGATTTTGCTTTTCTTTATGTTTGTGTGATTTTAATTTAATTTAATTTTACTTTATTATTTAATTTTTGGTTTTTCAAGACAGGGTTTCTCTGTGTAACAGCCCTGGCTGTCCTGGAACTCACTTTGTAGACCAGGCTGGCCTTGAACTCACAGAGATCTGCCTGCCTCTGCCTCCTGGGTGCTGGGATTAAAGGTGTGCGCCACCACGCCCAGCTTGTTAACTTTTTAAAATTATATTTACTTATATATTTGGCATGTGTGTCTGTGGAAGTGAGGGTCATGTATGTGGAGGTGAGAGGACAGCTTGCAGGAATTGGTTCTTCTAGCACGTAGGTTGGGGGGGAGTTGATCTCGACTTCAGGCTAGCTGGCACATGTCTGTGAGATGAGCCCTCTCACAAACCATTTTTGTTTGATTTTGAGACAGTGTCTCACAACCTGGGAACACTCAGGTGTTTCAGAAACAAACAAAAAAAAACTAACTCCCACATCACCGCTTCACTTCTGCCCTCAGTTTACACACTTATCTGTGCCTTTTTATTTTAGGAGAGTATTTCCAGGAAGACAGTGAACCTGGGGGGAAATCAGATCAAATGCTCCCTGATCCATCAAGAGCCACCCACAAGACCAGGAAATCTCATATTATAAAATCTTAGTAGGGACTGGAAAGATGGCTCAGAGGTTAAGAGCACTGACTGCTCTCCAGAGGTCCTGAGTTCAATTCCCAACAACCACATGGAGGCTCACAACCATCTATATGAGATCTGATGCCCTCTTCTGGCCTGCAGGCATACATGCAGACAGAACACTGTATACATAATAAATAAATACATCTTAAAAAAAATAAAGTGATAATAGATAGTGTGTTAGAGATTAAATATAAAGAAAATGACAAAGAATTGGTAGCTAGGAGCTGGAGAGATGGCTCAGCGGTTAAGAGCACTGGCTGCTCTTCCAAAGGACCCAGGTTCAAATCCCAGCACCAACATGGCAGTTCACAGCTCCCTGTAATTGCTGGGCATGGTGGTGCACACCTTTAATCCCAGCACTTGGGAGGCAGAGGCAGTTAGATCTCTGTGAGTTCGAGGCTACCCTGGTCTACAGAGTGAGTCTATCTTGCAAAACAAAAAACAAAAAAGGGGGGGGGGAATGGAGAGATGGCTCAAAGGTTAAAAGCACTGGCTGCTCTTCCAGAGGTCCTGAGTTCAATTCCCAGCAACCACATGGTGGCTCATATACCATCTATAGTGAGATCTGGTGCCCTCTTCTGGCCTGCAGGAATACATGCAGACAGAACATTGTACACAAAATAAATAAATCTCTTTTTTTTTTTAAATTTAGGTTTTGCAAGACAGGGTTCTGTAGGAGTTAGATAAATTAGATTTAGGAAATATATAGGAGTTTCTGATACTCTCTCTTAATTTGGGGCCTGAAGAGCATTATCAGCATGAAGTCAGGAAAACAGGAAAGACTCAATAGACTTGAAACAAAGTATCTGGCCTGACATTGTTTTCAGCTGCTAAGTGGGCGGAGCCCAAATTAAACTGAAACAGAGTTCCTCCTATCTGAGGACAGTGCGTGGAGCCGAGAAGAGAAGAGGCCCCTGATGCTAGAGAGCAACAAGAGTCCTGCTGAAAAAAGGGCTGGCCATTGATGGCCAGCTCTCTCCCTGAAGCAGAAAGAAGCCCGTGAGCAAAGAAAGCCTGAGCAAGATACCAAAAGGCCCAGGACTGGACCCTGTGGCTCAGCTTTTGCCTAGAGGGGTTTGATCTGTCCAAACAGTGGCCTAGGGGAAACTGTGCCTGGCTTTAAGGACTGAGGCAGAGCAGCTGAGTTCCTGATTCAAAAGAAGTAAGTTGGCCTGCAGACGGCTGGGGTCTCCCACAGAAAAGAAAACATGAAGTCTTATTTAAGGTGAGACTGCAATAACCAACTTACCCTGACTAACCTGCATCTGAGAGATCCAGAAAAAGGACTGCTAAGTGCGTTAAAGAATCTACAACAAAGACTGTGTTCCTGACGACTGAGGACCTGCCCCAGAGACTGTATCATTCTAAAAGGTTATGAAAGTAGTTGTTATAATTATCAATAGGTTTAGTGGATAGGTTAAAGGGGTTGTAGGATTTTATAAGATTAATAGTTAAGAAATTGTTGGTGTTTGTTATAAGTGAATTTAGTAATAAATAAGTGTTAAATAATAATTTAAAAGTTCGATTACAGGTGGCGCCCAACGTGGGGCATTATGGGTAATTTTATTTTCAAAACTATAGAGAAAACTACAGATTTTGAAACTATGATGCCAGTTGTTGACAATATGGCAATGTTTACTACTGACCTCTACACTGTTTTTCAATCAGACCGAATGTTTTATGCTGTTTACTTTTTTTATTTTATTTGTTTGTCATAAGGAAGACGTCTGTTACACAATTAAAAATTATGGAAATACAGATTGAGGAGCTTAAGAAAATTCTGACAGGGCAGGTGACTGGAACTGAGAAAATGACAAGTTCTTTTCTAGCTAGGTCTCCACAGTCGCCACATGTGCCAGTAGGAAACCAGGTAGGTAATGGTGCTAATGTGGAACCAAGTGTGCCTCCAGAGGAGCTGCATGGTACTGCACAATCACCATCAGCTTTTCCAGTTATGTTTCAATTTAGGCCTGATAATAACGGTCAGCTCAATCAGGAATTAACATGGCGTCCAATAGACATTTTGGATTTAAAAAGATTTAAGGAGTCTATTGTCTCTTATGGAATGCACTCATCATTCGTTAAACAGATGCTAAATAATTGGGCTTTACAAAATAGAGTCATTCCCCAAGATTGGAAGGGACTGATATCAGCTGTGCTAGAAGGTAGCCAGCAATTACAATGGTTGTCATGGTGGAGACATGAAGCCACAAAATTAGAACAACAAAATATGACAAGGGGAATAAATGTCACAACCCACCAAATGCTTGGTGAGGGACCTTATGCTGACATACGGTTACAGATTCAATTTGAAGATGTTGTCATCGAACAATGTCATGTTGCAGCTCTGAGGGCCTGGGATATGGTGGCTGAGGCTGGGAAAAGGTTTACTTCATTTACCAAGATAATTCAAGGTCCTCAGGAAACCTTCTCAGACTTTTTAGGGAGATTGACTTCAGCTGTGGAGAGAGATGTAGATAACCCTGATGCCAGACAGGACTTGATAAATGCCTTGACATATAAAAATGCAAATGCTAAATGTCAAAGGGCAATTAGGCCATTGAAAGCTCGAGGAGCCTCAGTAGATGAATGGATAAGAGAAACAGCTGATATTGGTTTTCAAGAGCATCAGACTAATGTCATAGCACAAACAGTTGCTAGGGGTCTTAATGAGTGCTTTAAAAATGGTGAACTTGGTCATTTCCAAAGATATCGTAAGGCTAAATCCTCCAGAACTCGAAATGATAGGTACCTGGACTCTACAGAACATGGTCATAGAAGGGAACGAATGGCTTTTAATGGTAAACATGGTCATAGAAGGGAACGAACGGCTTTTAATGACAATAAAAGGTTAAGGTCTCCAGGATTTTGTACTCGTTGTGAAAAAGGTAAACACTGGTCCCGGAATTGTAGAGCTCAAACGGATGTCAGAGGTAACCCCTTGCCGGGAAACGAGGGGAGGGGCCTACCGGTTCAGGCCCCCCAAAACAATGTGAACTGTCGTCCATCATCCAACCAGAGGGAAACAGACAGGCAAAAAAAATAAAATTAACTATTGCTGATCTTTTACAGGCTACTGAAGGTACTACAGTTTTAGATTTGACCACAGATCAATCTAAAACATTATCCAAAACAGATAAATGTTATATGTTAACCACTGGTATCTATGGTCCTTTACCATCAGGGACAATAGGATTAATATTTGGAAAAAATGGGTTAACTTGTCAAGGATTCTTTATTCATCCAGGTATTATAGATGGAGACTTCAAGGAAAAAATTAAAATTATGACATCCATATGAAAAGAGATGACAATTAATACAGGGGACAAAATTGCCCAACTGCTGCTGTTTCCTTACACCAAGGACAAGGTTGTTCCAATAGACAAAACAGGAACAGTCAAAAATAGTGAAAAACGTGGGTATTGACAAACAATGTTGAGTGATACGAGACCAAAATTAAAAATACAAGTAAATGGTATTGAAATAGAAAGATTGCTTGACACAGGAACAGATGTCACTGTCCTCTCACATGAGTCTTGAAATTCAAACTGGCCACTTCAAAGGGTTCCTACACATTTTATAGGAATTGGTAAATTATCACATGTAAAACAAAGTGTACGATGGCTTAACTGTGTGGGACCAGAAGGGCAAACAGGGAAGTTGAGACCTTATGTGGCTGATGTACCCATAAATTTATGGGGAAGGGATCTCTTACAACAATGGGGTACTCAAAATTAATATTCCTACAATGCCAGAAATAACAAATGATGAAATGATGGATGCTTTTGAGAAAGGTAATGATATGCATACTCAACAATTACAAACAATGTCTAGTGTCCAAACACAGGACACCCCAGACATTGAGATTATAGATACTTTTGAGAAAGGTATTGATGTGAGTACTCAACAACTACAAGCTATATCTAGTGTCCAAACACAGGACACCCCAGGTATCGAGTTTCCAAATTTATACTAGGGGCCACTGCTGAAATTCCAACAGCCCTACCCTTGAAAT
>CAJQZJ010030502.1:0-14421 GCA_907164525.1 Lophiomys imhausi | reverse complement strand
TTAATTTAAGACCACATCTTTGAATGCCATATTCTGCAGATCTCTTGCGGTTTTTGAAGATGCCCTATCTATCTCTTGTATTTAGATAAGCAAATGTTGCTTGTCTCTTAACAACTTGATTACTGAGTAGCTTAGAGAATATCTGTGATAGACTGTCATAGTAGCTAACAAGGTGACATGCATGCATGACTAGGAGTTTGTTTTTCTTAACTATCCTAAACAGTTTAAGACAGTTGGTATCAAGAGGCCAGAGCTTCACATTTCATTTTTAAATATCTCTAGGTATGATACCATTAGGAAGCGTTACCTTTAATTTTGTATCAATATACAAAGATCTATTCAAATGTGGCTAAATATACTCTTAATTTTGTATCAATATATAAAGATCAATGCCTATGCGGCCCAATACAATCTTAATATTGTGTCCATATACAAGGGTCAATACCATTGTGGCCAACTATAATCTTAATTTTGTATCAATATACAAATATCAATACCGATGTAGACCAATACAATCTTATTTTTGCACAGTAAACAATGGTCAATACCACTTTAGCCAAATATACTAATAATTTTATATCAATATACAAGGGTATAAGGGCATATTCAATAATGTGACCCTTCTTCTTGATCCTTCCTGTGCTGTCTATGTCTCAATTTTTCTCAAGTCCGTGCATTCCTACATAGGAGATAAAGAAGGATACAGAAAAGGGAAAGAAAAAATACCCTGGGTCTAACCTCCAAAACCCATTAAACAGGACCATTTAACAACTTGTAAACTCTTCCCCTAAATAACAGAGTTTTCAGTTGTCCTTCAAATAACCAAAAAAAAGGGGGGGCAGAGAAACATCCTCCCCACCCTCTGGGTATGGGATGTCGCTCTCTTAAAATGACTTCCTGCTGATTTGGGTCGTAGTAAACCTGTTTGGGGCCCAAACCAAAATGGAAAAACGGTTAAAAATGTTAATACAATCCTTTTATGTTCAGTCCTTCTGTTCTCAGCTGTTTAGATGTCCTAAGGAGTTTGTAGGCAGAAGCTGAACTTCCAGTCTTTACTGAGGTTCTGACTGGGGCACTGTGTAAAGCTGAACGGTCTTAGCGATATTGAGTTGTTGTGATTGTAGGCTTTTGATGGAGACAGCTATTGAGGGAGTCTGTCAGGCTGAATCATCTGGGTCACTCGTCTTCTTTTGGTGTCTGATTCTGATTTCTGCTGAGGTTTCCGTTGTCCAGTTGTCCCTGGGTTCCTTGAATGGATGCTTTGATTCTCCTGGAAAGATAAGAACAGAGCCCTGCACTATTCCTCACTCAGGGACAATCGCCCTCTTTTTTTTTTGGGGGGGGTAGGTAATATTTCTCCTGAAGCAAATTTGGTTTTTGACAATATATAAAGTGTTATCTTTCAATCTGGTTTAAAGAAGAAATTATTTTGTTATTTTGGAGCTAAACCAGCTTTAGTGTATATATTTTGAGGTCTCGAAGGACAATTTGTTTGTGTTGTGTGGGCCTTTTGTAAGTAGCTTTTAAACTTAGGTCCTTCCAAATCCTATGGGTGTGTCTCTGCATTCTAATTATTGGGACCCGAGACCTGTGGTTCCCATCTGAGGGGATTAAAGATGTGTTCCACCACTCCTGGATCGAAGTTTTTCTTTATTTAGAGTTTGTTTTGTATCAGTCTGACCTTGAGCTCTGAGATCTGCCTGTTTCTGTCTCTAGTGTGTTGGGGTTAAGGGTGTACTCTTCTTGAATGATGGGATTAAGGGTGAGTACCCTCACCACCCTGTTCCATGTAACTCTAGAATTTATAAGTCCTCTAACTCTATGGTGCTCCTCCTGTCTCTGCTGAAGTTAAAGGCATGGGTTAACACCACATTTCTCCTGTATTTTACCTTAGCTCTACATTTTTTTGGTACTTGGAGGTTCATAAAACCAGGTTGAACGGCTGTGTCCTTTATTTTATTTACAGTGTTTTAACGTTGTTACCTGCTTTTTTTTTTAATTAGTAAATTTATTTGTGTGTTGCTACAGGTTACATCCTTGACATATTGTCCTCTTTTCCTGCTTCCCAGCCCCACCCTGACCCTTCCATCTTGATCCTCTGGGGTGGAGTGTCCCTGCATACCAGTCTCTCACCACAGATCAGGAGTCATATGAGGGCTGAGGGCCTCTTCATACACCAGGGGCCTACGAGGCAGTACTGCCAGTGAAAGGTGTCTCCTTGCTATGGGGGGGGGGAACTAAAAAAAAAAACCAACAGACACACAAACCCACAAAAACAAAAAACAACAACAAAAAAACCGAGGAAAAAGAAAGAGAAAAAAGAGGGAAAGGAAAAAGAAAAAGAAATGAAAAGAAAAAAAATTTATGTCCATGTTCCTTTTGGTGTGTTGGTTGTAGTACAGATATCTTGTAGAATATAGCTAAAATCCTACTATAAGTGAATAGATGCCATGTGCATCCTTCTGAGTCTGGGTTAGCTCACTCAGGATGAGCTTCTCTAGATCCATCCATTTTGTTGCAAATTGCATGATTTCATTTTTTCTTATAGCTGAGTAATATTCCATTGTATAGATGTACCACAATTTTTTAATCCATTCTTCAGTTGAGGGACATCTGGGTTGTTTCCAATTTCTAGCTATTACAAATAAGGCTGCTATGAACATAGATGAGGAGACTTCCCTATGTCTCCGTGAGAGGTCCTTTGGGTGTATACCCAGAAGTGGTATGGCTGGGTCCTGAGGCAAGGTTATTCCTAGATTTCTCAGATATCGCCAGACAGACCTCCATAGTGGTTGCACAAGTCTGCACTCCCACCAGCAATGGAGTAGGGTTCCCCTTTCTCCACACCCTCGCCAGCATGTGCTATCATTTGAGCTCTTTATCTTAGCCATTCTAACAGGTGTTAGGTGGAATCTCAGGGTCGTCTTGAGTTGCATTTCTCTGATGATTAAGGATTTTGAACATTTCTTCAGATGTCTCTCAGCCCTTAGGGATTCCTCCTTTGTGAATTCTCTATTTAGCTCCATCTCCCATTTTTTGATTGGATTATTTGGTTTCTTGGCATTTAGTTTCTTGAGTTCTTTGTAGATTTTAGATAATAGCCCTCTATCAGATGTGGGGTTGGTGAAGATTTTCTCCCAGTCTGTAGGCTGCCGTTTTGTTCGAATGACAATGTCTTTTGCCTTACAGAAGCTTTTCAGTTTCATGAGGTCCCATTTATTGATTGTTGATCTCAGGTCCTGAGCTGTTGGTGTTCTGTTCAGGAAGTTGTCACCTGTGCAAATGAGTTCGAGGGTTTCTCCTAATTTTTCTTCTAGTATCTTTAGTGTGGCTGGCCTTATGTTAAGGTCTTTGATCCACTTGGAATTAAGTTTTGTACAAGGTGATAGGTAGGGGTCTAATTTCATTCTTTTACAAGTGGACATCCAGTTGGACCAGCACCATTTGTTGAAGATGCTGTCCTTCTTCCATTGTGTGGTTTTGGCTTCTTTGTCAAAGATTAGTTGGCCATAGGTGTGTGGTTCCATGTTTGGGTCTTCAATTTGATTCCATTGATCCACTGGTCTGTTTCTATACCAGTACCATGCTGTTTTTATTATTATTGCTCTGTAGTACAGCTTGAAATCTGGGATGGTGATACCTCCAGATGCTTTTTCATTGTACAGGATTGATTTAGCTATTCTGGGCTTTTTGTTGTTCCATATGAAGTTGAGTATAGCTTTTTCCAAGTCTATAAAGAATTGTGTTGGTATTTTGATAGGAATTGCATTGAATCTATATATTGCTTTTGGTAGAATAGCCATTTTTATTATGTTGATCCTACCTATCCATGAGCATGGGAGATCTTTCCATCTTCTAAAGGCCTCTTCCATTTCTTTCTTCAGAGGCTTGAAGTTCTTGTTGTATAGGTCCTTTACTTGCTTGGTTAGAGTTACCCCCAGGTATTTTATACTGTTTGTGGCTATTGTGAAGGGGGTTGTTTCCCTTATTTCTTTTTCGGTATGCTTGTTTGTTGTATAAAGAAGGGCTTATGATTTTTTTGAGTTAATTTTGTATCCAGCCACCTTGCTGAAGTTGTTTATCAGCTGTAAGAGTTCTTTGGTGGAGTTTTTGGGGTCGCTTATGTATACTAACATATCATCTGCGAATAGGGATAATTTGACTTCTTCATTTCCAATGTTTATCCCTTTGATTTCCTTTAGTTGTCTTATTGCTCTAGCAAGAACTTCAAGTACTATATTGAAGAGATATGGTGAAAGTGGACATCCTTGTCTTGTCCCTGAGTTTAGAGGAAATGCTTCAAGCTTCCCTCCATTTAATTTGATGTTGGCCACTGGCTTGCTGTATATTGCCTTTATTGTTTCTAGGTATGGTCCTTGTATGCCCGTTCTCTCCAGAAATTTTAGCATGAAGGGGTGTTCGATTTTGTCAAATGCTTTTTCTGCATCTAGCGAGATTATCATGTGTTTTTTTTCTTTCATCTTGTTTATATGGTGAATGACGTTGATAGACTTTCGTATATTGAACCATCCCTGCATTCCTGGGATGAAGCCTACTTGATCATGATGTATGATATTTTTTATGTGTTCTTGAATTTGGTTTGCTAGAATTTTATTAAGTATCTTTGCATCTATGTTCATGAGGGAGATTGTTCTGAAGTTCTCTTTCTTTGTTGGGTCTTTGTGTGGTTTAGGAATCAGAATGACAGTGGCCTCATAGAATGAGTTTGGCAGTGTTCTTTCTGTTTCTATGTGGTGGAAGAGTTTGAAGAGTAATGGTGTTAGCTCCGCTTTGAAAGTCCTGTAGAATTCCATGCTAAAGCCATCTGGCCCTGGGCTTTTTTTGGTTGGGAGATTATTAATGACTGTTTCTATTTCCTTAGGGGTTATTGGGCTGTTTAAGCTGTTAATCTGATTTGGATTTAGTTTTGGTAGGTGGAATTTATCGAGGAAATTGTCCATTTCGCTTAGGTTTTCAAATTTGGTGGAGTATAGATTTTTAAAGTAATGCCCGAAAATTTTCTGGATCTCCTCAATGTCTGTTGTTATTTGTCCCTTTTCATTTCTGATTTTGTTGATTTGGGTTCTTTCTCTTGGCCTTTTAGTTAATTTGGCTAGGGGTCTGTCTATTTTGTTGATTTTCTCGAAGAACCAACTCTTGGTTTCATTGATTCTTTGTATAGTTCTTTTTGATTCTAAGTTGTTGATTTCAGCCCTAAGTTTGATGATTTCCTGCCTTCTGCTCCTCTTGGGTGTGTTTGCTTTTTTTTTTTCCAATTCACCCAGCTTATCTGTTAATTCAGTAATATGAGCTGTCACAATTTTCTTTTTGAATGCACTTAGTGCTATGAACTTTCCTCGTAGCACAGCTTTTATTGTATCCCATAGGTTTGGGTATGTTTTGTCTTCATTGTCGTTGGATTTTAAGAAGTCTTTGATTTCCTTCTTTTTTTCTTCCCTGACCCAGTGGTCATCCAGTAAGGAGCTGTTCAATTTCCATGTGTGTGTAGGCTTTCTGTTGATTCTTTTGCTGTTGAAGACCAGCTTTATTCCGTGGTAGTCTGATAAGATACAAGGTGTTATTTCATTTTTCTTGTATCTATTGAGACTATCTTTGTGTCCAACTATGTGGTCGATTTTGGAGAAGGTTCCGTGGGGTTCTGAGAAAAAGTTGTATTCCTTTGTGTTTGGGTGAAACGGTCTGTAGATGTCTGTTAGGTCCATTTGTTTCATGATCTCTGTTAGACTCAATATTTCTCTGTTTGGCCTCAATCTTGATGATCTGTCCATTGTTGTGAGTGGGGTGTTGAAGTCTCCCACTACTAATGTGTGGGGATCAATGTGCGATTTAAGTTTTAGAAGTGTTTCTTTTACAAAAGTAGGTGCCTTTGTATTTGGGGCATAGATGTTCAGTATTGAGATTTCCTCTTGATGAATGTTCCCTTTAATGAGTATATAATGCCCTTCTTTGTCTTTTTTTCATTAACTTCAGTTGGAAGTCTGTTTTGTTTGATATTAGGATGGCTACTCCAGCTTGCTTCCTGGGTCCCTTTGCTTGGAAAACCATTTCCCAGCCCTTTACTCTGAGGTAGTGACTCTCTCTGGTAGTGAGATGTGTTTCTTGTATGCAGCAATGGGACGGGTCTTGCTTGTGGATCCACTCTGTAAATCTGTGTCTTTTATTGGGGAGTTGAGACCATTGATGTTGATGGATATTAGTGACCTGGGGTTGTTTCCCATTAGTTTGGTATAGGTGATAGTCCTGTGTCTCTTTTGGTTTAGTTGCTGAGGGGTTTTCTATTCCCTTTGTTTTCTTGGGTGAAGTTTTCTTCTCTGGGATGGAATTTTCCTTCTAGGATTTTCTGTAGGGCTGGGTTTGTGTGGAGATATTGTTTAAATTTGATTTTGTCATGGAATATCTTGTTTTCTCCATCTATGTTGATAGAGAGTTTTTCTGGGTATAGTAGTCTGGCTGGGCACCTATGATCTCTCAGGACTTGTAGTATATCTGTCCAGGCCCTTCTAGCTTTTAAAGTTTCTGAGGAGAAGTTAAGTGTAATTCTGATGGGTCTGCCATTGTATATGACTTGGCCTTTTTCTCTTACAGCTTTTAATATCCTTTCTTTGTTCTGTACATTTGGTGTTTCAATTATTATGTGGCGAGAGGAGTTTCTTTTCTGATCTAATCTGTTCGGTGTTCTGTAAGCCTCTAGGATTTTTATTGGCATCTCTTTTTTCAGGTTTGGGAAGTTTTCTTCTATGACTTTGTTGAAGATATTTCCTGGACCTTGGAGTCGGGAGTCTTCTCTTTTCTCTTTGCCTATGATTCTTAGGTTCCGTCTTTTCATTGAGTCCTTGATTTCATGGATGTTGTGGGTGAGAGATTTTTTAGCCTTCTCATTTTCTTTGGATGTTGTACTGATTTCTTCCATCGAATCTTCCATGCCTGAGATCCTGTCTTCCATCTCTTGCATCCTATTGTTGATACTCGCATCCGTAGTTCCTGTTCTTTTCCCTTGGTTCTCCACTTCCTCTTTTAACTCTGACTGTGTTTTCTTTATTGTTTCTATTTCTATTTTTATGTCTTGTATGGTATTGTTCGTTTTGTACATCTCCTTCTCAAGCTTACTTGTTTTTGTCTGAAAATCTTTCATTGCTTTGTCTTTTTCCTGTTCAAGCTCTGTCACCTTGGCTTGGAGTTCTTTAATGGTATTGTTCATTGTTTTGGCTTGTAAAATTGTGGCTTCTTTGAATACCTTTATAGATTTAAGTTCTTCTTGAAGGGACTCTATCACTTTCCATAATGCAGAATTGTCATCGTTTTCATGTGTTACTGTTGGTGTGATGTCATCCGAATTGGATGAGCTAGGATAATTCTGCTTTGTTGGAGTCATATTTCCTTGATTTCTATTTTTTCTTGGACCTTTGGCCATGTGTGTGTGTTTAGCTGTCTGTTCTTGTCGTTTTCTGTGTTTGGATCCACAGGGGATGCTTTGGTGAAGGAGTTGAATTGCTTGGCTATCTGTCCTTGTTTACAGGGTGATCTCAGGGTCACTGTGGTTTTAATAGCCTGAATCATTGTGAGCTGGAGCAGCCTATTCCCAGGTAGTGAGTAATGGTCCAGGATTGTTTCACTGCTCCCAGTTCAGACTTCTCTATCTTGCACACTGAGTGATCAGCCTTCAATGGTTCTGATGGTATGGACCTGTTGGCCCAGGCACAGATTTTGTGGGCTTTGTTTGTTGTCATGGAGGCTGACAGGGCCTGGCTCCACACCTAATGTGTCTGGGTTTACCCAAATACAGCTATGGTCCCTTGGCTTCTGGTTACCCACTAGGCTTCTCCGCCACAGGCCTGGCTGCTTCCCTCCCTATCTGCTCCACCGTGGGTGGGCGGAGCTTCGGCCCCTCCCGCCGTCTGAGCCGGCCTCCCGCCCTAGCTGCTTTGCCGTGGGTGGGCAGAGCTTCGGCCCCTCCCGCTGTCAGAGCCGGCCTCCTGCCCTAGCTGCTTTGTGGTGGGTGCTCCGGGCAACAGCCCCACCCGCCAGCGCCCGCTTCCCTCCCCAACTGCTCTGCCCGCCCACCTCCTGCTCTGGCTCCAGTGGCTGCGGATCACCCGCTGAGCACCCTTTTTCTTCCTTGTTAAGACTTCAACTATTCTGCAAAATTTCCTAAGTAGTTATAAGGTCTTCCTGAGGTGTGGGAAGCCCAGTAGGCTAGTGGGCGATCGCCATGTGGCCTTTGATTCTGCCTGCTGTGTGTTGGGATCGATCTTACCAGGTGCCTCTCCAAATGGGAGTTCCCAAATCCCGGATTTAGTGGCTTCTGTGTCTGCAAGAGATGGGGGGAGAGCCTTGCCCTGGGACTTTTAACAGTCCCTTGGGAGCTGTGCGTGTTCCCAGAGGGGCCAGACCCTCCGGTTTTTGCACAGTGTCCCACAACTCTGTGTTTTCTATGGCTCTTCTCTCCCACATTCAAAATGCGTCCGTGCAGTTCGTCGCCATCTTGCCCCCCCACTGCTTGTTTTTAACTTTAAATTTTTTTCCTTAACTATCCAAGAAATATTGGAGTAATTTAGTTATAATTATGCCATCACAATAATCTTTGTAATTCTTGATTATCTGAAAATTTAAACAGCATAAGAATTTTAACAGTTCACATGCCTTTAATTGGTATTGTGTTGATTGTGTCTAAGAAGGAGTATGAGGTGTCTGCAAAAAAAAATGGAAAAAGATAATTCCATATGGTAGGAATTACAGATGCTTGCACAGATGCAAAGGTGAGAGAGATTATTGTTAATTGATGTAATTAGCCTGGAACATTCTGTTTGACAGGAGGATATAGCTACACATAAATCAGAAGACACAAACAGGGATATTGTGAACCAATGCAAAGAAATGGTGGCTTTAAAAACTACTTAAACAATATAGGCAAAATATTAATGTCATAAAATTTGGGCTTTAGAGACAGTACTCTGACAGTGTATGATGTAGACAACTTTGTAAATTGAGAGTCACAGAAAGACACCTGAGTATATTATTAAGAGACAACTGTGTCAAGTACTTTCAGTAAAAATAACGTTAACTGGCATTCTGAGGAGGACCTTAAATCTGAGAATTACTTAACTGTGGCTTGAGAAAGACATTCCTGTAGGTTTTATAATGTCAAGAACCTTGGCATAGTACATATATGATATTATATATAATATAAAATATACAATGTATAATATATAAAATATATACCATATTATACATACATACATATATTGTATTATATTCATACAAAATGGTAATGAAAATATGTTCTGTGGATAATAGCACAGAGAATACAGATGACAGGAATAGTGTGAATCATCCCAAATACTATCAGTTAAAAGGAGAATGCTACAAAAGTAGCAGAATCAGAGGCCACAGAAGAAAAAGGAGGGAAAAAAAATCTCAATCCTAGATATCAGCAAAGAAAAAGGAAGCTCTTATCTAAAAGTAGTTGACATTGGTGACTGTGTATACAGTAGGTAACACAAAGATTTAAAAATCTCTGTTGAATTTAATAAAAAGCAAGGAAACTGGTAATCAGTAAATGTTAGCTCTACAAGCTAATAGAACTTACACTTGGAATTTTACATATTTAATGACATCAATCCTACGCCCTGCTATTGCTACCTTGGCTCACATCTTCCATAGACATTCGTATTTTAAACTTATAAATACATTTTGACATTCACTCACAGTAAACTTTTACTATGTCATGTTTTCTGTAAGTTATTGAGCTTATCCAGACTACTCTGCTTTGTGTTTGTATGTTTTCCAAATATCCTCCTTTACTGAATTTTTAGGTCACATGCACACTTTCTATCTGTTTTAATCAGGGTTTCTGTTACTGTGATAAAACCTCATCACCAAAAGCAACTTGTGGAGGAAAGAGTTTATTCGGCCTTCAACTCTCAGGTAGTACTGTGTCACTGAGGGAAGTCAGAGGAGAAACTCAGTGTCACCTGGAAGTATGAACTAATGTAGAAGCCATGGAGGAACACTGTTTACTGACTTCTCTTCATGGATTGCTCAGACTGTTTATTTACACGACTCAGGACCAACTTCCCAGGGGTGACAATAACTCTCTGTGTGCAGGGCCGACCAATATCAATTTTTAATTCAGAAAATGTCCTACAAACTTGCCTACAGGCAATCTGATGTTGGTATGTTCTCAACTGAGGATTCTCTTCCCATGTTAATCTAGCTTGTGTCAAGTTGACAGAAAACCAAGGAACACACTATCCATACAAAAATATTGTTACATGTGAGTACATAGTTTCTAAATTTCAATGATCAATATAAAATATAACTTCATTTTTTTAGTAGCTTAAACAACTATCTAACATTTCAAGAGTCAGTTTTCTCTTTATAATTTTAACAAAATGGTATATATGCACTTTTCCCTAGGTAACTGCTGTATTGAAATAGAAACAATATGTATAAATTAAGGAAAGTTTTACTTCTAATCATAAAAGAGAAATCTTATGGGTATCAGAAAGAGCTCAGCTTCCATCAGACAGACTTCACAGTCATTCAGACTGCTCTTTTGGCCACTTAGAGACAATCTTTATTCAATCAGAGAGAGACCATGGCCAGTCAGAAACATTTTAAAGACATCTATAAGTAGAAAGATGAAAACATTAGCCCAAACTGAGCCCAAATTTAACCAATCTTTTTTTATTATAAAAAGGGTATGATTGGGAATTTAGCTCAATGATAGACCATGTGCCTCACAGCCATATTCTACACAAGGTATACGTGTGTGTGTGTGTGTGTGTGTGTGTGTGTGTGTGTATTACAAATACTTTTTTGGGTATCACAATTCATTTTTATGAAAATAGAGTAATAAAACATAAGATAATTTAAGAAATCAGAACAATATCAGGGAGGTGTCTGCTTCCAGATGGGAACAAGCTATGCTACTGGGCTTGTCAAAACAAGCCCAGGATAACACAACCTAAATTGTCTTCCAATAAACAACAGCTACCAAATGATAAGAAGTAACAGTGAAATTCACACTATTTCAAATGATATAACAATAATCATAAACCTGTATGTTTCACAGTCTTCGCATCATATCCCACAAATTAAAGCACTTTTATCTGATTCATGATGAGATTATATCCATATGTACAAAATATTTGTTTGATGCTATGTAGAAAGAACTTAGACATCTGTTTGAAGAGTCTTGTGTGATAAATTCCTTTTCTGAAAATTGTTGTACCTTATACATGTTTTTATTGGTTTTCTTTGGCCAACATGCTAAAGAGGATGGGTCCTGGTACTTGCTCGTAAAATCATTCACATTCTCATTTAGATACAATTGCCTCAGAATAATTCAAATAGTTGTCCAAATAAGCTTTCTTCATAGGAGTGATATTGTTTGAATGTAGGCGGTGGACATGCTGCAAAGGTTTTTCTCAAGTACTTTTAGCTTTTGGATAGAAGCTCACATATATTTATGCTTTCAGAAGTTTTTATTTCTTCATTATTTAAGTAGAAATTAATCAGAAATTATTGCTTGAAAATAATTATAAATGATATTTATTGATGCACTTGAGCAAATTATTCATACTCTGGTTCCATACAAGCTAAAAAGTATGTCTTTAGAAGTGTCCAAATATATACATATATACATAGGTATATAACAATAATTAATGGAAAGTGCAAGAAAGGGTATATGGGAAGGTTTGGAAGGGAGCAAAGGAGAAAATTATGTACTTATATTATGAATTTTTAGAAGACATTTTACAAGTCCTAAGGAAATAATCTGTAAATAATGACCAATTGTATCATACAGCTTAATTCTGAAATACCTTCCGTATTATTGTTGACTTTATAGCCGGGTATGTAACTATTAAGAGATGTCTATGTAATTACCACAACCCTGGAAATGGAAGAAAACTTATCTTAACAATAGAAGTAATGAAATATTCCAGAGAACATCTAGCATATAGTTTGGCATTCAATACAACTTTATAGTTAATTTATTCAACTTATTGGAAAAATTAAGTCATTATATATTTTGCTCTTTGTATTCCACATCTAGATTAAGTAACTTTTCTGGACAATTAAAATGATGAATTATACCTTTTGTTTTAGATAATATTTCTCAAGTTAAACTCTATTGCATAATACTAGCATTCATAAATTCTTTACTAGGAAACAAAGATAAAAGAAAAGACATAGTTATTTTCTATATATAAAAGTCAATTTCACTGACTGAATACATGTTATGGGGAGAAAAGGTGTATAATGTTAAAATATCTTTCTCAATAGCATTGATGCTAGTGCTATATTTATATAAAATAAACTTATGTGAGCAATGGCCTCAGCTGCATATAAAAACTAAACTATTAAACTTAAACATTGGTATGAACATATCATTGTAGACTTTTGATTATTACCTGACACCACAAGGTATCTGTGGTTTTGAATTATGTACTTATTTGTATTACCTCTTTCAGGGTTTCATGTAATATGTTTTGATCACGTTAAATCTCCTCCTTCAATTCTTCCCAATTCCCACCTTTTCCCTTCCCACCCAACTTTGTTCTCCATTGTTGCTGTTGTTCTGAAATTCTTCAAGACCAATTTGTGATGCCCAAGTATTCTTGGATATGTGATGTGGTTTTCCACTGGAGAATAGTCAACTTACAAAAGACTATACTCTCAGAGAAAACACTCTCTTCCTTTCCGAACAGCTGAAAATTGACAATTGTTTTATGGCTAGAGGTGGGATTCTATGCCCACCTCCCCTCAAACTTGGATTTCTTGTCATTGCATATATTTTGTGGATGTTGTCACAACTGTGACAAGTTCACATGTACAGCTCCCTGCTGAGTACAAAAGATAATGTTTCTTTGAAGTCATCTACCAATTTAGGATCTTATACTCTTTCTGCCCAGTCTTCCAAAATGATCCTTGATGGGGGCAGGTGAAGTTTGTTCTCTCTTTTGTTCTGAACACTCTGAAATCATTTATTTTCTGCACCATGGTCAGTTGTGAGTCTTTGTGTTAAATACCATCTACTGCAAATAAAAGCCTCTTGGATAGGGTTGAATGATGCATTGATCTTTGAGTAGGATGGTAAATCATTAGACAGAGATCTCCATTAAATCCCTCTTTTCAGAAATTTAGTGAATCTTATGGAAGAGGGGGCAGAAAGATTGTAAGAGCAAGAGGGGATAAAGGACACCTTGAGAACAAGGCCCTCTTGATCAACTAAGCAAGGCCCATGTGAGCTCAGGAAGATTGGAGCAGCAAGCACAGGGCCAACAAGGGTCTACACAAAATTCTCTGCATATATCTTATGCCTATAAGCTTAATATTTATGTGGGATTCCTGATCGTGAGATTGAGTGGGTCTGACTCTTTTGCCTGTTCTTGGGACTCTTTTCCTCCTGTTTGGTTGCCATGTCAAACTTCTAAATGATAATTTTTACTTCATCTTAGTGTATTTTATTTTGTCATGTTCAGTTATTATCTCTTAAAAGCCTGTTCTTTTCTAATGAGAGGCAAGAAGGGAGTGGATCCAGAGGGGAGGGGGGTGAGGAGGAACTGGGAGGAGCAAAGGGAGTGGAAACTATAATCAGATATATAATATGGAGAAAGGGATATATATTAAATAAAAGGAAAATGTAAGAAAAAAGATTTAGGGGAAAAAAAAAAGAAGTTGGCTCAAAGGTGGTTTTTCTTTCTCTACCTGAGTTTGCAATTTTTCCAGGTTCTACTGGTGGGCGCTGTGATTTTGAGTTTGACCTTTGTGCCTGGGAGCAGGATCAGGATGAGGACATTGACTGGAACCTGAAAGCCAGCAACATTCCAGCCACAAGCACAGAGCCTGCTGCGGACCACACCCTGGGGAATTCCTCTGGTCATTACATCATTCTAAAAAGCTTTTTTCCTTATCAGTCCATGAAAGCAGCCAGAATATCAAGTCCAGTTATAAGCAAGAGAAGCAAAGACTGCAAGGTATGAGGGGCAAATTCAGGGATATTTTAAAGAATTACTGATCAAAGATCGTGCACAGAAAACAGAATGCCTCGGAATAGAGCAGATATGTATTCGAATTTATTCAGCCTAACATATTTGAGGGGGAGAAGAATAAACGGGAACAATTATTAGGAACATTGGAGAAATTCTCTTATGTTTATGAATATACTATTCCAGAATTTTGGAAATGACTAGAAAAAATGCCTTGATTAACTATTCATGAGTATGTATACATATATGATTATATATAATACAAAAGAAGTAAAAATACCAGTTCTGTTCCTTCTAGGTGTTTAGTGCTTATGGAAACTATGAGAATCTCATTACTACCACAAGATAAATAAATAATAGGCAATATATAGATAATATACCTAAGACTTTGAGGTAGTTAAAGCTA
>CAJQZJ010030501.1:0-17937 GCA_907164525.1 Lophiomys imhausi | reverse complement strand
ATATATATATATATATCATAATATATTCATATTAAAGTATGGTCTTTACTACTCTTCAGTTAAAATAATAAAGCAATGTAACTATTCACAGACTAGAAATGGTTGTCACCATTTTGTAGTCTTGTAGTCATTAGTCTTTGTTTATTTACTGTTTTAAGAGAAAAGGCTTTTCTTTTCTTATAAATAACATTTAATTTGGGCTGGCTTACAGTTTCAGAAGTTTAGTCCATTATTGTCATGGCAGGAAGCATGACAGCATACAAACCAACATGGTGCTGGAGATGAAGCCAAGAGTTCTCCATCTTGTTCCACAAGCAGCTGAAGGAGTCTGGGTCTTCTAAACTGAGTATAGCTTGAGGATACACGAGACCTGAAAGCCCAGCTTGAGGATACATGAGACCTCAAAGATCGCCTCCACAGTGACACACTTCCTCCAACAAGGTTACACCTACTCCAATAAGGCTACATCTGCTAATAGTGCCGCTTGCATTGGTCCAAGCATTCAAGCACATGAGTTAATGGGGGCCATTCATATTCAAACCACCACACTCTGCTCCCTGGCTCCATAGACTTGTAGTCATAATATAATACAAAATGCAGTTAGTCCAAATTCAAAAGTCTCCATAGTCTGTCAAAGTCTCAATAATGCTTAAAAATCCAAAGTTCAAAGTCTCTTCTGAGATTCATATAACTGTAATCCTCTATAAAATAAAATTTAAAAACTCACATCAGATACTTTCAACATATAAAAGCATTATCAATTCAAAACATAGGGAAGGGAGCACAGTGAGGAACTACTGTTTGGTAAGACCAAAAACATCTTCACATCTGATGTTAAAGTGCTCTTCAGATCTCCAACTCTTTTCAGTTTGTTGACTGTAACACACTTCTTTCTCTTGGGCTGTTTCTACTCCCTGTTAGCAGCTTTCCTAGGCAGGTATCCCACAACTCTGGCATCTCCAATATCTTGGAGTCTCAAAGGTAATCCAGGCTTCATCTTAACAGCTTCATACTATGGCCTCTCTGGGCCTCCATGAAGGGAAACTGCTGACATACATCTGACCTTAGCAACTTTCTTTAGTCATAGAGGAAGATTCCATAATCCCTTTCTTCTGTCCTTGATTCTAAAACCAGAACCACATAGCCGAAGTTGTCAAATTCTGCTGCTTGCTGGGGCTGGAACATGGCCCCCTCCTTCAATTATATCTTCACCAACATTTCGTTTTCAATGGTTTCCTTCACTGCCTAAGATTGGCTGTCTTGGTACGTGCTCTGTAGACCATGCTGACCTTCAACTCAGAGATCTACATGCTTCTCTCTTCTGAGTGCTTGTATAAAGGCATTTACCACCATTCCTGGACCTAAGCTTTTCTTTAATTCCTTTTCATCAGACGGAAGCTTAGCTGGGTGGGATCTTGCACCAAGGTCACTACTCCCTTAATTCCATTTAATATCTTTAATCTGTTTATCTCCTTGAACATGGGATTTAGCTCCATTGCACTCTCTTGATTTTTTTTTCTTGCTCAGTTTGCCCCATTTCATCAAAACTTCTTCCTAAGAGTGAACCACAGGACAGAGTCCATATACTAGGGTGTTTTGAGATTTCTGTTGTCAATGCAATTAATCTAAATCTCTTCATCTTAGTCTCAGGGAGATTCTTTGGACAAGGGCAAAAGCAGCCACATTCTTTACCAAAGTATCACAAGAATGATCTCTAGGCAACATACTAAAATTCTTCTTCTCTGAAACCTCTTGGGCTAGTTCAAATCACCCTCACTGTGTTCCATTTTCCTACTAATATGGCCCAGTAAGTCCCACTAAAACTTTTAACTGCTTTTCTATTCCACAATCCCAAAGTCCATAATCCTCCAAAAAACAAACAAGCAAACAAACAAACAAAAACCATGGTCAGACCTATGACAGCAATACCCTAGTCCCTGTTACTAACTTCTGTTTTATTGCTGTGAAGAGAAACCACAACCAAGGTAACTCTTATAAAGGAAAACACTTAATTTGGGCTGGCTTACAGTTTCAGAAAGTTAGTCCATTATTGTCAAGGTAGGGGCATGGGACCATACAAGCCAACATGATTCTGGAGACAGAGCTGAGAGTTCTACATCTTGACCCATAGGAAGCAGAAGGAGACTCAGGCTTTGTTTTTAAAGAGAAAGTCTTAGTTACTTTTATATTGCTGTGAAGAGATGCCATAACCAATGCAACTTATAGAAAATAGGATTTATTTGGGACTGAAAATTTCAGAGGTGAGTCCATGAACATCATAGTGAGGAACATGGTAACAGACAACCAGATATAATGTTAGAGCAATGACTGAGAACTTATATCTTGAATAACAAGGACAAGACAGAGACAGCTAAGTAGGCTTTTGAAAGCACAAAACCTACACACAGTGACACAGCTCCTCCAACAAGGCCAGATGTATTAATCCTTCCCAAATAGATCTACTAACTACTGACCAAGCATTCAAATATATGAGCCTATGGGTCCATTTTATTCAGATAACCACTGAAGCACTCTACATTTTTCCATTCTTCAGATTTTACAGTTTTCCCACAATGTTGATTTGTTTCATGTATTTAAAGGCTAAATTTCCAGGCATACATCTGTGGCAAGTGGCTCTTCTTGTTGGCTTACTAATTTAGCATTATTTTATGCTTTTCCACATTTCATCAATAACTTTATTTTTATTTTAGTGGGATATTTCAATCTAGCTTTATGTTTTCTTTTAGTCTGAATCTACCTAGTGAATAATTCTTTACTAGTCAGTATTCTGCAAAGAGATTGAATGAATGGTGGTTTGAGGTAGGAGAAACAGACAGAGGAAAAAAGAGAGAGAGAGAAAGAGAGAGATACAATTTAGTATGGGAACTGGCTCCTGTGACTACGGGGCTAAAAAGCCATGATGCTACAGGGACTTGTTGATTTAGAGGCCATTGAGGATGATCTCTCCTTCAGAATTTGTTCTATATTCCTCCTTCTGCTTTCCTGATAACACTAGAAAGGAAGCTTCACAATTGCCCCTCCTTAGGATTTATAATGCCATATAAACAGGTAGATATAGGAGGGCTTTGCTGAAACACATTAAAGGAAGGCTGCTTCTTCCTGGTCAATAGAATGAAATCTGAATTCTACCTGTGGCCCATTCTTATATTCTCCAAAGAACACATCACATACTACTATCTCTTTTCTTAAGAGTTTATAAAGTGTGTCCTGTCAATGTGACCAGGAGACAACACTACATGAAATCAGATTCATCAGTGGAATTGCTAAGGAGAAGGGAGAAATAGATATTCCCATAATGAGGTAATCAATTTATCCTTCTGAGAATCTCTACCCCATGCATTCACATACAGAGCTTCCTTCATGGAGCTTCATCAAGTCTGACAGACTGCAAAGTACAAAAGCAACTGTGGTGATTTGAATAAAATTGGTTCCCATAAGCCCATAAAGAGTGGCACTACTAAGAGATGTGGACTTGTTAGAGTAGGTGTGGTCCTGTTGCAGAAATTATGTCACTAAGGGAGTGAATTTTGAGATTTTAGAAGCTCAAGATTGGCTCACTGTCTCTTCCTTATGCCTGAGATATGGATGTAGAACTTTCAGCTGCCTCTCCATCACCATGTCTGCCTGTGTGCTGCCATGCTTCCCACTGTGACAATAATGGACTAAATCTCTGAACAGTAAGTCAGCCCCAATTAGTGTTTTCCTTTTTAACTGTTCCCATCGTCAAGGTGTCTCTTCAGAGCAAGAAAATTCTAATGAAGACAGAAGTTTGTACTAGGACTAATCCCATGGGGTATAGCCATGATAGGGCTGACCATACTTTTATTTGGAGGCATGGACTTTGGGACTTTTGATTAGAAAAACAGTTGAATGCTTTACGTGGGGCTTAATATGCTATCATAATATAAACATGGAAGACAGTGGTGGTAAAGGTGATTTAAAGTGTGGGGTCCTGGCTCAAGATGTTACTGAGAATGATATAGCCTAGAGACTGTTCTTGTGATATTTTGGCAAAGAATGTAACTGCCTTGCTCTTGTCCAAAAAGTTCACCTGAGGCTAAATTTAAGAGATTTGGATTAATTGTATCTACAGAGGAAATCTCGGAACAACCTAGTATTGATTCTGTTATGTGGTTATTATTGTTTGCTCTCATACTGATCTACAATGAAAAGGAACAAGTTGAGGAAGGAAAAATAGAAAAATGTACAGTTTGAGGAAAAAGGGGGCAAGAGCAAGTAGAATGAAGCTAAGTCCTGTGTTCAAGGATATAAACAGAAGAAAAGCCTGATGTTAAATGGAATAAACAGAGTGGTGACCCCAGTACAAGATCCCACACAGTTAATATTCCAACTTGTGAAAATAAATTAAAGAAAAGTTTAGGATAGGCTATGATGGTGCATGCTGGTAGAATTTGCTGAAGGAGGTGGAGGTAGTAGGATCAGGATTTTGAGGCTAATCTGTTCTATAGAGTGACTTCCAGGACAGCCAAACTTAGGCAATGAAGCAAATCATTGAAAACAGAAAGCTTGTGAAAATTTATTTGAATTAGGGGGCCATATTCCAGTTCTAGAAATCAGCAGAATTTGGCAGCTTCAGCCATTCAGTTTTGGGTTTAGAGTTAAGGATAAACAAAAGGAGTTATATGCCAGAAGCTACCTACGGAGAGTTACAGTAAGCAAGTAAATCTTTCTGGAGATAGTCTACCATTTTGCAAAGCTTCAATAAATTTTCCCCTGTGGGCATGAATCACTAGGGCTATGCCTCAAGATTGCTTCTTGCTACTATGCCATTCCTTTCTTGTCTCATATGTCTGACATAATACAATTGACCATAAAGAAACCCTATGACATGGCATGATGTGATTTTTTCATAAGTACTACCCACTCTGGTGGGGCAGATTTCCTGCAGAATTATATGAAGAAGTACTTTCATGAAATGATACTGTTAAGATGATTTAAAAAAATTCATAATTCCTGATAATGATTTTATAGAATTGCTGATTTCATTAATGTAATTCTAGGCACCCCCTGCAGCATAAGAAAGGTGCAATGAAAGCTCTGTGAACCTCCAAGTGTCAAGCATATATATTGGACTAAAAAGAAAAAACAGACTTGTGACAAATTTACATTCTAGGTTAGGTTCAGAGATGACATCATGGGTCCTGCTTTGCACCATAATTGCTTCGAACATTTAATGAACTCAGAAAGAATAGGTAGCTGAAGAATGTCTATTTAAGTATGAGCATAAATTGAAGGACAGGTAAAGAATTCCGCTGTAACCCCATAACCTTATCACTTACAACAGACATGAACTACTGCCTTGAACCTACTATGAACTTATGGAATGTAAAAATATTTAGGAAACCTGCTGTAATGATTTTATCTGTTGCTTTATGATTGCGAGGTAATTCTCTTTCTTATATAAAGACTTTGTTCTAAATGGTATATAAACCTGAGGATAAAAAAATAAAGTTGTTGGTTGACTGGAGTTTTTCTCTATTCACTATCCACCAGTTGTACACATGTGAATATGTATGTTGTTGTGAGTTGGTCAATTGGAGTCAGGAGGTTGTCCTATCCACCATCCACCAGTTGTATATGTGTGTATATGTATATTGTTGTTGGCTGGTTGGAATTTTCCTCCAACCTCAATGATAGCCTTCTGCTAGAAACTACCATCCTCTATCTCCTGAAGAGCTAATGCTTTCTAGAAGCTAACAGCTTCAGGTACTCAGGTTGAAGCCTCTCTGATCCATCCAGTGAATGTGTGTGTGTGTGTGTGTGTGTGTGTGTGTGTGTGTGTGTGTGTGTCTATCCTGCTCCATCTCACAAAGAAGTAATGATATGAGCTTTTGTTGGCCAATCTATAATATAAACACTCTGGAATGTGTCTTTGTGTTCTGTAATTAAGTTCCTAGCTCCCTGCTCACTGCTTGCTGAGAGACCCCTTTTGAGGAAAGGGCTGAAGTTTATTTTTGGAACTTCCTGGTCATCTCAGCAGGACACTGAAAGCCCAGAATTTTTCTCCATGGTCAGCAAAGTCAGATGAAGGAAGGCTACTACCTTTTGTGAGCAGTATATTTTTCATTGACTCTGATGTCCTATCTCAGTTTCCCCTGGTGTCAAAGCTGATCTTTCACAATTAAGGAATCTTCATCAGTGACTGGGGGAGAGCTGCTGAGGCCAGATGTGGGGCAGCAGTGTCTTTGTATGGAGGCCTAGAAAGGCCAGTGTGTGAAGCTGTGAAGGTGAAGCCTGAATGGTCTTGGAGATGCCAGAATCATGGGATACCTACCAAAAGGCTAACAGGGAGTCAAACCATTCCAAGAGGAAGAAGTGTGTTGCAGTCAACAATGCTAAAAGAAGTTGGAGATCTGAAGAGTGTTTTGATATCAGACATGGAGATACAGAACTTGTAATTTTCCCAGTTGGTTTTCAGTCTTATTTTGGTCCACTATTTCCTCACTATGCTCACTTTCGTTCATTTTGGAGTGTTAATGCATATCCTGTGCCATTATATGTTGGAAGTAAGTAATTTATTTTTTATTTTGATAATACAGGGGATTACAGTTAAGAGATTATATGAATCTCAGAAGAGACTTTTAACTTTGGATTTTTAAATAAGGTTAATATTGACTATGACTATAAAGACTATGGGGACTTTTGAAGTTGGACTAAATGCATTTTGATATGGGTACAGCACTTTGGGGGGCAGGAAGTGGAATGTAATGGTCTGAATATAAATGGTCCCCATACGCCTATAGGGAGTGGCACTATTAGAAGGTATGGCCTTGTTGGAGTAGGTATTACTTTCTTGGATGAGTAGTGTTGAATAACTAAGGGGTTAGTTTTGAGTTCTCAGGTGTTAGAAGCAGGCCAGAAGCTCACTGTCCCTTCATGCTGCCTGCAGATCCAGAGGTAGAACTCTTAGCTACCTCTTAAACACCATGTCTACCTGCATGCTTCCATGCTTCGTGCCATGATGATAATGGACTAAACCTCTGCACTGTAAACTGAGCCCCAGTTAAATGTTTTCCTTCATAAGTGGTGCCATGGTCATGGTGTTTCTTTACAGCAATAAAACCCTAATGAAAAGAACAACTTTCTCTTCTTCATTCTATCTCTTCTTCAGATACTAAATAAACTTAATCATGTCTTCCTGGATATGCTATGATATCTTACTCTTTTTCTGAATACCCATGCTCTTCTGCTATGCATTTGCTTGCCAATGTCCATTGCTGATAGGGCAGCATTTTTGGACTCTAACTCAAAAAGGCACAGCATCCATTCTTTTTCTTCTCTGTCTCCTTCCTCACAGCAGTTGCTGAGGTTTACAGATTCCCTCTACTGTTTTTCTCTCAAATTCTAATACAATGACTATTGATATTATTTCTGAAACAGTTTTCAAATTCTTTTTATTAATGAGATGAAAAACCTGCAAACTGAAACTCTAAGTTCCACAGTAAGAAGATGGCACCTGTAAGCTGGAGAGGCAGAAAAAAGGATTACATAATAGACTACGATTCCAAAGACTTTTGAATAGGTGATCCCATTACAGAAGTCTTGGATGTGAAATCTGAAGAATCAGAGGCTTCCATGTCCAAGGGCAGAAAAAGATGGAAGTCCCAGCTCTAGTATAGGGAGAGCATTTGCTTTCCTCCACCATTGTGCTGTGGCTGATCCACACTGGAACTTGTGTATTCAGTCTGATTCAAATGCTAATCTAGTCTAAAACATCATCACAGACACATTCAGGTTCCCCAAGTGTTTAGCCTGATCAAGTTGACGTGGAAGTTTTTAAAAATATGTAATGCTTTAATTAGCTCTTAGAGAATTTCATACAATGTATTTTGATCACATATAGTTATATTCCCCTTCCCAGCTCCAAGATCCTCTCCTGCCCACCCCCAATTTTTGTTTTTGTTGTTGTTTATTTGATAGCCCACTGAGCCCAGTTTGTGCTATGTACTGAGTCCAGTGTGTGCATGAGTATGAGGCTATGCACTGAACCCACTAGAGACCCTTAAAATTTTGACTATTTCCCCCAGAATCCATAACCTGCCAATAGAGGGAAGGATCTTGAACCTCTTCTCACTCTATACTTGAATGTTGATTGGCTTGGTCTTGTATAAGCCATCCACAGTTGCTATTAATTCATGAGTGCTCCAGCCCTGCTACTTCCAAAACACACTATTTGTCTTCTGAATTTTTGCTCTTACACTCTTTCTCTGGCTTCTTCTGTGATGATCCTTGAGCATTTTGATGTGTATATATGATGTAAATGTTCTACTTGTGGCTGAGCTCCCTAATGACACTTGTTCTCTGCACTTTGAACACTTGTGAATTTTTGTATAACTGTCCACCACACAAAAAGAAACTTATCAAGGAGGTCTGAGGGACACACTAATCTATGGGTAGAAAAATATAAATTTAGAGGGCAGTTTTATATTATATCAGTTTCATAGAATATTAGCAAAGTGGGCCATGAACCTGAACACAGAGTTCTTAGAAGAAGAAACATAAATGGCTAAGAAATATGTATTTTTAAAAATTTGGATCATTCTTAGCCATGAGGAAATGCAAATTAAGACTATTTCAAGATTTCATCTTACCCCAATCAGAGGGTTAAGTTTAAGAAAATAACTGGCAAATGCTGGAGAGGAAGTAGGAAACAGAAAACCCTCACACACTGTTGGGTGGAGTGCAGATTGGTACAACAACTATGGAAATTAATATAGCAGCTCCTAAAAAGTTAGAAATAGATCCACCATGTGACCCAGATATCCTACTCCAGGGCATGTACCCAAAGGACTCTATCTTCGACAACATAGTCACATACTCAACACGTGTTCATAGTTGCTTTATTCATAATAGCTACATCATGGAAGCAGCCTAGACATCTGTAAGCTGGTGAATGGGTAGTGAAACTGTGCTATCTATATACAATGGAATTATTCAAGTGTGAGGAAAAATGAAAATTTTCAGTAAATGAATGAAGCTGAAAAATGTTATATTGTGTCAAATAACCCAGAACCAGAAAGACAAATATAAATGTGCTCAATAAAATATGGGTTTTAGTGTCAAATCTTTAGATTTGTGTGTTAAATTGGAAGTATTGATATAATCCAGGGAGCTAGGAAAAAAAAAAAAACATTGGTGAGGAGAGGTAATAAATATCCTAAGGAAGTGGAGACAATAGAACACAGATTATATGAAAGGGGAAAAGGAAAATAGTGGGAGGGAGGTTTAGATGGGGAGAGGGTGGGTGAGAGGACAGAGGAGGGGCTGGGGGAGGGATAACTAACACTAAGGATGTTTGAAAAAGTTAAAATGTCTTCTATTTTATTAGATTTGCATATATACAATTTAATATATATTATATATAATATATAATAGACACACACATACACACACACACACAGACACACACAATTTAATTACCTTACACAGGGGATAAAACTCCTCTCAGAAAGCCACATGTTGCTGTTGGAGAAAGGTCTTATACATTGGTTCTCAAAGGCTGATTTCAGTACTCAGAGATCTGGTTACTACCCTTTCTGAGACACTCTCTGGTTAATAAAAGTCACCGATGGCCAATTAGCTGGGCAGAGAGAGTATAGGAAGGCAGGACTTCCTGGGAATAAGAAATCCTGGGGAAAATACAGAGGAAACTCGCTTTCCACCAGGACTTGTAAGCAGCAGGACATCCCAGGATGAGCTCAGAAAGTATAGCAAGACACATGGCTGTTTGGGATTAGGTGGTGTGGTTCTAGTTAAGAGTATCCCCAGCTAAGGCCTAAGCATTGAATCATTAAAAGGTCTTGGGGTATTTAATTATTGGGAAAAAGGCCTCCATGGGTTTCAGGCCTCCAGATAAGGCAGGTCAGGCCCAGGAGGCCTGCAGACCTCCAGTTACAGGCTTCTAGTTAAGGCAGATGTACAGGGTTCCCACCATAGGCCTGTAGGCTTCATGCCACAGGCCTCCAGCTAAGATAGGCCTGCAGGCCTCTAGCTAAGGCAGTCCTACAGGCTTCCCACCAACTCACCGCCAGCTGCTTCACTGGCCTAAAAACAGTTTATTGTTATTAATAGACATCTTTGTTAACAGGTTGCAGTTTCAAATTGGCAAATCAGAAGCCCAGTCTTGGAGTCTTCCAAATATAAGTGATTGCTATTATACTTAATTACCTACTAGAACTTGATAATAAGACTCTACAGTTGAAGACACCATACCCCCTGGAGATAGGACATGGAATAATCAAGTTGGTACTGAGTAGAATATGTAAGCCTTCCCATAACACATCTTCCTTTATAAAGTGTGTGTGTGTGTGTGTGTGTGTGTGTGTGTGTGTGTGTGTATGTGTGTGCGCATGGGTGTGTAACAGGGTCAATAAAACCCCACTCTTTTTAATGTACTTTAAAAATGATTTATTTATTTTACTTTGGCTGCATGATGTTTTATCTTTGTGCATGTATGTGTACCACAAGTGTGCCTACTGGATCTCCTGGAACTAAGGTTACAGATAGTTGTCAGCCCTTTGGGCAGTAGGAATATAAGCTTGGTCTTCTGCAAGAGCAAAAACTGCCTTTAATCTCTGAACCATTTCTAATGGATAGCTATGATTAATATATATCTTTCAATTTTATTTGTATAAACTTAATATTTAATTTAAATAATAATGAGTAATTGTTTGTCTTTGTAGGTGTCACAGTTGTCAGTGTCTCCAGCTTAGTGTTTATTGAGGAATAGAGCAGGAAAGGTAACATTCATAGGTTCTTATATTTTTGGTTGTGAGACTAGCCTTTAACGGCTGAGCCATCTCTCCAGCCCCACATTCATAGCTTCTTAATTTGAAGAAATCTCATTCTTCTCTCAGAATATTTTACCAGTTCTGAATATGACACATAAAAAATAATGGCAGCAGTGTCTAATTGTACATTAAGTACTATTAAATAACAATTTCTTTGATTTGGAATACATATTAGAAAGAAAGTACCATTTTTTGCTGTCAAAATGTCACAATTATTACATCCGTTGTAATTCTCACATATAGTTTGTGGATTAAAAAAAAAAAAACCACCTGTGGTTCTTTTTGGAAGTCCATGAGGTCTACATTATTTTTATAACAATGTTGAGAAGGTACTTATCCTTTTACTGTGTTGACATATTCACAGATATATCTAAAACCTGCAGTGAGTTTTCATGAGTGACCTTGGAAACCTTGTATTCTTTACTATACTAATGATAGAGGAAAAATCATGTATATTTCTGAATCTCTTGGATGAAGTTTTAAATTTTAATTTATTTAAATCCCAAACTCAAAATTCATGACAAAGAAAAAGCAGATAAAGCATGTTTGAAGGACTGGCTGTGTGCTTTAGAATTGAACTATCTCCTCTCCCAACTACTGGCCTTCTTTTTTGAAAGTGTCCCTTTTCTTCTTTTTCTTGAAAAAAAAAATAGCTATGGCTATTCACACTTGGGAGTTTGGCAGATATCTTCTCAGAAAAGAGTGAAGTGAGGTTATCATTTCATGACAAACAACTGACAGTATTTGTGGCCAATGACAAAAAAGTCTAAACTTTCAACATAAAAATCATAATTTTGAGAATGTGTATCTACCATTGCAAGCTTGACAGCCACTCACTGCTTATAGACAAGGCCAACTACATGCCGTCTACATAATTTTCAGGGTCTAGCAAGGAAAAAAATGGGCCTCCTTGTTCAGAAGGCAGAGGGAAAAGTGCAGGGAGGGCCTATGATTATATTTTGCCAGGTCTTCTCTGGTCTCCTTTTCCACTTGTTATTGTATATTTTATTTGCCTTCTGTGTTTTTTGAAAAAAGTAAAACTTAGACTAATAGCATCAAGCTTATTATTTACCATTCTATTTTACAATGATACATTTATATACACATTAAGTATATTTGGATTTTATGGCAAGTCATGAGACCTCCCCTTTTGCATTTTAGTTCATGTATTCTCTTATTTAGTTATGAGCAGGCTATTGCTGCACAGCCTACAGCTTGTGAATGTTTCTGCACACACACTACACTCAGTAGGCAGGACTGAGAACAAAAGAGGAGTGAATTGACCGAGTCTTCCTTACAGCAATTGTGTTGGTAAAAATCATTGCTTATCATGAGAAATTGCTATCATTAAGAAAGGATGTGATTGAATTTACTTCTAATTCTTTAGTTCGTCTTTCTTAGAGCATTCTTTTATTAAGAAGTGTGCATTTTTAGGGTTGCCAGAAGTCCTATTAATCACAGGTGTAAGAAGTCTACTTTTGTGCTTTCATGGTTGTTCCTTAAAGCTCATGCTGAAATGCCAATTGCACAGTATACAGAAGGATAGCCGAGGGGGCTCCTCGATCCTCCATGGACTAATGCTGTTATTGTAAGACTACTTATTTCAGGAGTAGTTTCGCTCCTTTGACTCACTTGTGTCTTCCTTTTTTCTCTTCCTTTTCTCTTTTCCTTTCTCAGTTTTTCAAATCTCCTGACTTTCTTCATCTGATGGTAGATTGTAATTATGCTATGGTAAGCATCCATACAACTAAATCTGTGGTAGGTCATGGCGAGATAAGTGGTAAATTTAATGAACGTAAACTGTCAGTACTGTCATTTCAAATGCTGGAAGATTTTCATGAACCATGAGTGGACATTTTCCAAATAATCTATGACCAAGTGCAAGTTGAAGAGTGAATAATGAATCCTATTCCATATTCAAAACAGACAAAATATTCAGTGCTATGGTTTAATACTCCACATGGCTTTTGGGGTTTGACAAGTCTTTTTAATCTGATTTTTGTTATATGGCCAAGGAAGAGTATTCATGGTTTTCCTAAAAGATAAAGATGATTTTACTGTCAAACTTTGTGTCTCTGTGAAGCAGCTGCACATTAATTCACTCCCATAGAAATTTTATCCTAATAGGGTGTAGGAGTATGAGACCAAAAATCGAAATATTTGCAAACATACATTCTTTCAATAACATGTTATTTATATTTATACAGGTTTCATCTGTCACTTTTTAAATTAATTGATAAACTCATAAATATGTTTTTATTTGAAGTGTAGTAAACCTGGTAGATATAATTAATATAAGAAAAGGTTTTTAGGACTCTCAATAGTTTTGAAAAATACTTTTTAAAAAAGTTTTATCCTAATAGGTTGTAGTAGTATGAGACCCCCATATTGAAATATATGCAAATGTACATTCATTCCATAAAATGTCATTTGTATTTATACAAGATTCATCTGCTACCTTTTAAATTATTGATAAACTCATAAATGTATTTTTTATTGGAAGTGTAGTAAACCTGGTTGGTATAATTAATATAAGAAAAGGTCTTTGTGACTCTCAATAGTTTTAAAAAACACTTTAATTAATTTTTTCAGAGTTTTCTTTAATATATTTTGATTATATTAATTTTTAACTTCTCACTTAGTTCCTTATAGATCTTCCCCACTTTCTAAACTTTGTTTCCTCTTTTAAATTGCATAACATATAGACTCCAATTTGTGTTGTTGTTGGTTTTTTTGTTTTGTTTTTTGAGACAGGGTTTCTCTGTGTAGCCCTGGCTGTCCTGGATTCACTTTGTAGACCAGGCTGGCCTCGAACTCACAAAGATCCGCCTACCTCTGCCTCCCAAGTGCTGGGATTAAAGGCGTGCACCACCACCGCCCGGCTATTTGTGTTGTTTTTATACTCCTTCATGTGGTGCCATCCACTGTAGTGTGGTCTACCTAAAAGTGGGTAAGACCTTAATACTACTCAGCCATCAGAAACAACAAAAACATGCAGTTTGCAGCCAAATGGATGGAACTAGAGAACCTCATCCTGAGTGAGCTAACCCAGACTCAGAAGGACACGCATGGCATCTATTCACTTATAGTCAGATTTTAGACATATAGTACAGGATAACTACAATACAACCAATGTACCAAAGGGAACAGGAACATAGACTTTGTTACCTGTCAATGAGGCACTTTGCCCTAGTTGTGCTGCCTTGTAGGCCCCCAGTGTATGAGGAGGTTCTTGGCCCTTATATGACTGCTGAACTGGGGCAGGGGACTGATATCTCCACTCCGGAGGAGTGGGATGGAAGGGACAGGGAGGGAGGGCGGGACTGGGAGTGGTGGAAAGAGGGCACTGTGATGGAGATGTAACCTGAAGTAATAAATAAACATAAAAAAGTTTTCATAAGACTTTTTAAAGTCTTTTTTTATTCTCTTTCATTTTTCTTTTTCTTTTTAAAAAATTTTTATGTTTATTTATTACTTCAAGTTACATCTCCATCACAGTGTCCTCTTACTACCCCTCCTGGTTCCACCCTCTCATCCTCTCCCCCATTTCCCTTTTATCCTACTCCTTTTCAGGATGTCTCTATTTATCAGCCCCTCCCCCCAGTTCAGCAGTCATATGAGAGATAAGAGCTTCCTCTTGCACTGGGGGACTACATGACAGTAACACTAGGGCAAAGTGTCCCCCTCACAGGTAACAAAGTCTATGTTCCTTTTCCTTTTGATGTGTTGGTCGTAAGATAGTTATCCTGTACTATATGGCTAAAATCCAATTATAAGTGAATATATGGCAAGTGCATCTCGCTGAGTCTGGGTTAGCTCACTCAGAATGAGATTTTTCTAGTTTCATCCATTTGGCAGCAAATTGCATGATTTCCTTGTTTGTGATAGTTGAGTAGTATTCCATTGTGTAAGAAATGCTCAACAACTTTAATCATTAGAGATATGCAACTCAAGATGACTCTGAGATTCCATCTCACACCTGTCAGAATGGCTAAGATCAAAAACTCAAATGACAGCACATGCTGGTGAGGCTGTGGAGAAAGGAGAACACTCTTCCATTGCTGGTGGGAGTGCAAACTTGTACAACCACTATGGAAATCAGTCTGGCAATATCTTAGAAAACATGGACTAGTTCTACCACAATACCCAGCCATAGCCATATCACTTTTGGGTATGCATCCAAATGATTCCTCAGCAAACCAGAAGGACATCTCCTCAGCTATGTTCATAACAGCCTTATTTGTAAGAGCTAGAAACTGGAAATAACCCAGATGTCCCTAAACTGAAGAATGGATAACAATATTTAATTTTATTAATAATCTATTAGTTATTAAACTATTAATTATATCTGACCATATTCCTTCCTGTATCCTGCTTTTCCTTGTTCTGCCCCACTTAATCCTTCTTGAACTTTGATCTTTTATCAACTGAAAATTTCCACTCATTCTTTAAAAGTATCCTCATCCTTTGGCAACCTGGCTCCAGAGGTTTAAAAGGAGAAGAATCTTCATATGTAGCCTAGAGACTATTTTTGTAATATTTTAGTGAAGAATTTGGCTGCTTTTTGCTCTTGTCCAAAAATATCTGCCTAAGGCTAAATTAAGGATTTTAGATAATTGATTTTGCAGTTGGTATTTCAAAACAGCCTAATGTGGACTGTGTCATGTGGTTATTAGTGGCCATGCTTATGTAGATAAATAATAAAAAGGAGCAAGCCAAGCAAGGAAAGTTACAAAATGTACAATTTGAGGAGAAATGGAGCACCAGGAAGTGGAAAAGAACTAATCCTGCATTTAAAGATATAAACAGATGAGAGAAAAGTCTAATCTTATTTGGAATAAAGAAAGTGGTGATCTTAGGGCATGATCCCACCCAGCTAAGCTTTGAACTTGTGAAAAAGAATTAAAGACAAGGTTAGAACCAGGTGAGGTGGTACATGACTTTAATCCCAGCCCTCTGGAGGCAGACTCAGGTGAGAATATCTAAATTTGAGGCCAGCCCAGTGTACAGATGGAGATTTAGGACAGCCAAACTTAAGTAGTGGAGGAAATCATTAAGAACAGGAAGCTGGTAAAGATGTAATTGAACAAGGCAACTGTGTTCCAGCCTGAGACAGCAGCAGAATTCGGCAGCTTTGGCCATGTGATTGTATCCTCTAAGTCAAGGATACGAAAAGGAGGTTTGTTGAATCTCTGTCCAGGACTAAGGAAAGCAGTTGAGGCCAAACATGTGACAAGGGTATTCCTGCATGGAGGCTTAAAGAGTCCGTGGTGTGAAGTTGTGAAGGTGAAGCATGGAGTATCTTGAAGTCTCCAAAATATTGGAGATGTCAGAGTCATGTGATAACTGCTGAGATAAGCGGTTAACAGAAAGAAAAAACAGCCTAAGAAAGAGAAGTGTGTTGCAGTCAAGATCTGAACAAGGCTTTACTATCAGACAAGGAAATGAAGAATCTGCATTTTGTCCAGCTGGGTTTTGGCATTGCTTTTGTCCAGTATTTCCCCATTATGTTAACTTTTCTCCCTTTTAGAATAGTAATATATATCTGGGCTAAAAGTTACTCCTTTTTGCACCCACCCATTTGCAGCTTGTGTGCTTAAATACTGCTGCCTAAAAACTGTTTTTGGCGGTTCACTCCTTCGCAGTTCAACCCCAGCACGGCGTAAATAAACCTCTTGTATATTACAACGAATCTGGGACTCTGGTGGTCTCTGGGCATCGGGACCTCGGGGAATCCCCCTCCAGGTTTTAACACCACTATATGTTGTAAGTATGTGATCTGCTTTCTGCTTTTGATTTTATAGAGGTTACAGCTAGAGATTGCTTGAGATTCAGGAGAGACTTTGAACTTTTGATATTAAAAAAATATAGACTATGGGGACTTTTAAAGTTAGACCTGATGGATTTCTGCATTATGATGTGGCTTATGGGAGCCAGTGTGTAAATGTTTGAAAGAAAATGGCTCCCACAGGCCACTATTAGGAGGTTTGGCCTACTGGAACAATTATAGCTTTGTTATAGGAAGTGTGTCACTAGGGCCAGGCTTTGAGGTCTAAGATGCTCAAGCCAGGCCAGCAGCTCACTGTCTCTTTCTGCTTCCTTCAAGTCCAGATGTAGAACTCTCAGGTCCTCTCCAGCCCCATGTCTGCCTGTATGTCACCATTTTTCCTTCTATAGTGATAATGTATTAAACCTCTGAACTGTAAGCCAGTTCCAATTAAATGTTTTCCTTTATAATGGTTGCCATAGTCATGGTGTCTCTTCACAACAATAAAACCCTAACTGAGGTAGTCACACTTTTTAACAATTCTCAAACAGTTTATCAACTGGGGACTAAGCATTCAATTATATGAGCCTATGAGGTCCATTTTCATTCAACTCATGATGCTAACCTTCTGTCAGATATGTAGATGTTAAAGAATAACAACTCCTATTCATTTTAATAGATTCAATTTTATTAAAAACCAAACAATATTTCAAGAGCAAAATAAAGACAAAGACATTTTAAGCAAGCCAGAGTAAAACTAGGTGAATTAGCTTTAAAATTATAAAATTCATAAAGAAGAACCGTGAACATGGTGCAATCAAGTAAGGTACAAGATACAAACAAAAAATGATAAATAGAAAAAAACCTGGTAAAATGTAAGTATACTGTTTAAAGTAAGCTCCTGTTTCTTCTTCTCTTCCTCCTCCTCCTTCTTTTCTCCCTCCTTCCTTCCCCCTCTCTCTTGTCTTTAAGTAAAATGAAACAACTAAAGGGTTGGATAATAACATGAAATGTTAGAATAGCATTGTTTAAATAATCTAAACACAATAGTTTCTTATATTTTAAAATAAGATGAACATATTCAATACACTTGTGTTTTAGGGGAGAACATCACATACTATTAAATTAGTAAGTCGATTTTAAAAAGTGTGCTAAGTATCTTGGACAAGTCCTTTTTTTATGACAGGTTCTCTCTCTGTAGCCCTGGCTGTCCTGGACTCACTTATGTAGACCAGGCTGCCCTCAAATTCTCAGAGATTTGCCTGCCTCTGTTTCCTGAGTGCTGAGATTAAAGGCATGCACCACCATGCCTGGCTATAATTCCTATTCTTTTTTTTT
>CAJQZJ010030500.1:0-22090 GCA_907164525.1 Lophiomys imhausi | reverse complement strand
GTTCCTCCTATTTGAGGACAGTGCATGGAGCCCAGAAGAGAAGAGGCACCTGATGCTAGAGAGCTCCAAGAGTCCTTCTGAAAAAAGGGCTGGCCATTGATGGCCAGCTCTCTCCCTGAAGCAGAAAGAAGACGGTGAGCAAAGAAAGCCTGAGAAAGACACCAAAAGGCCAAGGACTAAACCCTGTGGCTCAACTTTTGCCTAGAGGGGTTTGATCTGTCCAAACAGTGGCCTAAAGGAAATGGTGCCTGGCTTTAAGGACTGAGGCAGAGCAGCTGAGTTCCTGATTCAAAAGAAGTAAGTTGGCCTGCAGACGGCTGGGGTCTCCCACAGAGAAGAAAGCATGAAGCCTTATTTAAGGTGAGACTGCAATAACCAACTTACCCTGACGAACCTGCATCTGAGAGATCCAGAAAAAGGACTGCTAAGTGTGTTAAAGAATCTACAACAAATACTGTGTTCCTGACGACTGAGGACCTGCCCCAGAGACTGTGTCATTCTAAAAGGTTATGAAAGTAGTTGTTATGATTATCAATAGGTTTAGTGGATAGGTTAAAGGGGTTGTAGGAATTTATAGGATTAATAGTTAAGAAATTGTTGGTGTTTGTTATAAGTGAATTTAGTAATAAATAAATAAGTGTTAAATAATAATTTAAAAGTTCGGTTACAGGTGGCGCTCAAAGTGGTAAGGCATTATGGGTAATTTTACTTTCAAAACTATAGAGAAAACTGCAGATTTTGAAACTATGATGCCAGTTGTTGACAATATGGCAATGTTTACTGCTGACCTCTACACTGTTTTTCAATCAGACCGAATGTTTTATGCTGTTTACTTTTTTTTTATTTTATTTGTTTGTCATAAGGAAGACGTCTGTTACACAATTAAAAATTATGGAAATGCAGATTGAGGAGCTTAAGAAAATTCTGGCAGGGCAGGTGACTGGAACTGAGAAAATGGCAAGTTCTTTTCTAGCTAGGTCTCCACAGTCGCCGCATGTGCCAGTAGGAAACCAGGTAGGTAATGGTGCTAATGTGGAACCAAGTGCGCCTCCAGAGGAGCTGCATGGTACTGCACAATCACCATCAGCTTTTCCAGTTATGTTTCAATTTAGGCCTGATAATAACGGTCAGCTCAATCAGGAATTAACATGGTGTCCAATAGACATTTTGGATTTAAAAAGATTTAAGGAGTCTATTGTCTCTTATGGAATGCACTCATCATTCGTTAAACAGATACTAAATAATTGGGCTTTAAAAAATAGAGTCATTCCCCAAGATTGGAAGGGACTGATATCAGCTGTGCTAGAAGGTAGCCAGCAATTACAATGGTTGTCATGGTGGAGGCATGAAGCCACAAAATTAGAGCAGCAAAATATGGCAAGGGGAATAAATGTCACAACCCACCAAATGCTTGGTGAGGGACCTGATGCTGACATATGGTTACAGACTCAATTTGAAGATGTTGTCATCGAACAATGTCGTGTTGCAGCTCTGAGGGCCTGGGATATGGTGGCTGAGGCTGGGAAAAGGTTTACTTCATTTACCAAGATAATTCAAGGTCCTCAGGAAACCTTCTCAGACTTTTTAGGGAGATTGACTTCAGCTGTGGAGAGAGATGTAGATAACCCTGATGCCAGACAGGACTTGATAAACGCCTTGGCATATGAAAATGCAAATGCTGAATGTCAAAGGGCAATTAGACCATTGAAAGCTCGAGGAGCCCCAATAGATGAATGGATAAGAGAAACAGCTGATATTGGTTTTCAAGAGCATCAGACTAATGTCATAGCACAAGCAGTTGCTAGGGGTCTTAATGAGTGCTTTAAAAATGGTGAACTTGGTCATTTCCAAAGATATCGTAAGGCTGAATCCTCCAGAACTCGAAATGATAGGTACCTGGACTCTGCAGAACATGGTCATAGAAGGGAACGAATGGCTTTTAATGGTGAACATGGTCATAGAAGGGAACGAACGGCTTTTAATGGCAATAGAAGGTTAAGGTCTCCAGGATTTTGTACTCGTTGTGGAAAAGGTAAACACTGATCCTGGGATTGTAGAGCTCAAACGGATGTCAGAGGTAACCCCTTGCCGGGAAACGAGGGGAGGGGCCTACCGGTTCAGGCCCCCCAAAACAATGTGAACCGTCGTCCATCATCCAACCAGAGGGAAACAGACAGGCAGGAAGAACAAAATTAACTATTGCTGATCTTTTACAGGCTACTGAAGGTACTACAGTTTTAGATTTGACCACAGATCAATCTAAAACATTATCCAAAGCAGATGAATGTTATATGTTAACCACTGGTATCTATGGTCCTTTACCATCAGGGACAATAGGATTAATATTTGGAAAAAATGGGTTAACTTGTCAAGGATTCTTTACACATCCAGGTATTATAGATGGAGACTTCAAGGAAGAAATTAAAATTATGACATCCATATGGAAAGAGATGACAATTAATGCAGGGGACAAAATTGTCCAACTGCTGCTGTTTCCTTACACCAAGGGCAAGGTTGTTCCAATAGACAGAACAGGAGCAGTCGAAAATAGTGGAAAATGTGTGTATTGGCAAACAATGGTGAGTGATACGATACCAAAATTAAAAATACGAGTGAATGGTATTGAACTAGAAGGATTGCTTGACACAGGAGCAGATGTCACTGTCCTTTCACATGAGTCTTGGAATTCAAACTGGCCACTTCAAAGGGTTCCTACACATTTTATAGGAATTGGTAAATTATCACATGTAAAACAAAGTGTACGATGGCTTAACTGTGTGGGGCCAGAAGGGCAAACAGGGAAGTTGAGACCTTATGTGGCTGATGTACCCATAAATTTATGGGGAAGGGATCTCTTACAACAATGGGGTACTCAAATTATTATTCCTACAATGCCAGAAATAACAAATGATGAAATGATGGATGCTTTTGAGGAAGGTATTGATATGCATACTCAACAACAATTGCAAGCAGTGTCTAGTGTCCAAACACAGGACACCCCAGGTATCGAGTTTCCAAATTTATACTAGGGGCCACTCCTGAAATTCCAACAGCCCTACCCTTGAAATGGCTATCAAATAAACTAGTGTGGCAAGAGCAGTGGCCCATAACAAAGGAAAAATTGGAGGCTCTTGAGCAATTGGTAAAAGAACAGCTGGAGGCTCGTCATATAGAAGAGTCTACCAGCCCATGGAATTCTCCTGTGTTTGTGGTAAAAAAGAAATCGGTTAAATGGAGAATGGTAACAGATTTAAGAGCTGTGAATAGAGTAATTCAACCTATGGGTCCTTTGCAGCCTGGTATGCCTTTACCTTCTCTGTTACCAAAGTCATGGCCTTTAATAGTAATTGATTTAAAAGACTGCTTTTTCTCAATTCCATTACATAAGAATGATAGGGAAAGGTTTGCCTTCTCTGTACCTACTCTTAATAACAGTAGGCCAATCAAGAGGTATTGTTGGAATGTACTTCCACAGGGAATGTTGAATAGTCCAACTCTGTGTCAATATTTTGTACAAAAACCATTAGAAATAATGCGTAAGCAGTTTCCTCGATCTATTATCTATCATTATATGGATGATATTTTGTTGGCTGATTCTGATGTAGTTGTTTTAGAGAACTTATTTAAGGAAATGCAAAGAATTCTACCACTATGGGGGTTAAAAATTGCGCCTGAAAAAATACAAAGAGGAGATTCAATCAACTATTTGGGTTATAAAATAAGTCAACAGAGAATAAGATCACAAAAGGTACAAATCCGTAGAGACCAATTGAAAACTCTTAATGATTTTCAAAAATTAATGGGAGATATAAATTGGCTAAGGCCCACCCTTGGTTTAAGTACTCATGAGTTAAGTAATTTGTTTCAAACATTACAAGGTGATTCAAATATAAACAGTCCAAGATGTTTAACTGCTAAGGCAGAAAAGGAATTAATGTTGGTAGAACAAAGATTGCAAGATGCATACATAGATCGAATTGATCCCCAACTTGATTGTATTTTGGTCATTTTACCATAAACTCATTCTCCTACAGGGCTTATTATGCAACGGGAAGATATTATTATGGAATGGATTTTCTTACCACATAAACAAAGTAAAAAATTAAAGACATACATAGAAAAGATATCTGAATTAATTGTAAAAGGTAGAATAAGACTACGTCAATTATCAGGAATGGACCCGGCTGAAATAGTAGTGCCTCTTACTAATGCTGAGATTATGTCATTGTGGGTAATCAATGAAGATTGGCAAAGAGCTTGCAGTAATTATTTGGGAGAAATTAATAACAAATTTCCAAAAAGCAAACGTATACAATTTATAAAAAGAACTACTTGGATTCTTCCTCGTATTGTAAAGGGAACACCAATTCCTGATTCACCAACCTTCTATACTGATGCTAACAAGATGGGAATGGCAGGTTATAAGACAGACAAAATCAGCAAGGTAATCAAAAGTCTATATACCTCAGTTCAAAAAGCAGAATTGTATGCAATCCTTATGGTGTTATTAGATTTTCCAGAGTCTCTTAACATAATTACAGATTCTCTATATGCAGAAAGAGTTGTGTTGCACATAGAAAATGCTGAATTTATTCCCGATAACACAGAATTAACTTCTTTATTTATACAATTGCAACAGGTCATCAGAGGTAGAAATAATCCATTATATATAACCCATATTCGATCCCATACAGGTTTGCCAGGTCCACTGGCACAAGGTAATGAGGAAATTGACCAGTTACTCATAGGAAATGTGTTGGAAGCCTCAAAATTTCATCGGAAACATCATGTTAACAGTTAAGGTTTAAAGAAAAAATTCTCTATTACCTGGCAACAAGCCAGGGAAATAATTAAAAAATGTCCTACGTGTTCTTTGTATAACCAAATTCCATTACCTGCTGGTAGTAACCCTAGAGGTACTAAAAAGAATGAAATTTGGCAAATGGATGTTTTTCACTTTGCAGAATTTGGAAAACAAAGGTACGTACATCATACCATTGATACATACTCCGGGTTTCAATGGGCAACTGCTTTAAGTTCTGAAAAAGCTGATTGTTAAAGAATCCCAGGGATAGATTACACAATGCATTGCTAACTTTGAATTTCCTAAATGTTGGTGAAAAGGGTTCCACTGCAGCTGAGAGACATTGGGTTATACAAAAAACGGAGGAATTAAATCAACCAATATATTATAAGGATATGTTAACTTTAGAGTGGAAAACTGCAATGGTTTTAAGATGGGGACGTGGTTATGCCTATGTGTCTACAGGGAATGAAAAAATGTGGTTACCAACAAAACTTATAAAGATTAGATCTGACCAGGGAGAACCTCCCATTAGCTGAAATATGAATGTCTTCGCATGGTAAGAATATTTTATTAACTTTATGGTGTTCATGATATTCCAATCTTTTATCCAGGATGGACAGAGTTTATGCCTTAAAATGGACTTACAAAGTTGTTCTATGCCTTCCATTTGCTCAAATATAGAGCAAAAATTTATTTTCAGAGCCAAGGACTGAATGACAATAACAACAAGACAAATGGGCCAGAAGATTCAACCTAACATACTGCTTCAATCACTGTTTTCTTAAAAACTTTGCATGCAAATCATTTTTAAAAGCGCTAGTCCAAAAAATGATCGATCTTACAGAGACTGGACAATAAAAGCTATAGGTAACTTTCCCGAGAATTGGCCAATATCTCAGTTTTTGAAGGGTACCCGAAAATATTTACACTCCATTCCCAAAAGATGGGTTGGAAGTTTTTTGTGTGTGTTATGTGTTGTGATTGTTTGTTGTCATCTGGAATGAATGGATATATGTTATGTGCTGTGAATTGGATTTGAGGATTTTCTTTTTTCCCTCATTCTATTTTTTGTCTCTTTTATTATTGAAAGCTTAAGATTATTTTGTTATATTGGTAGAAATTTAAGATTCTGTTTATTGATGCAAGTTTAAAAATGTTTTGTATGTAATAGAAAGTAAGTTTATTGATAAGAATTTAAAATGTTTTGTTTGCTTTAATGTCTTTTGTCAAAAGATGTAAATACAACTATGTATTGTGAGAAGTTTAAGGTTTTTTAACATTTGCTTTAATGTATATTGATAAAAATTTAAAGTTAGTTTATGTATTGTACATAGACAATTTATTTACATTGTATATGTAGATATGTAGATTTATTTTTTATTTTACTAGAAGGGGGATATGTAGGAGTTAGATAAATTAGATTTAGGAAATATATAGGAGTTTCTGATACTGTCTCTGTAGGAGTTAGATAAATTAGATTTAGGAAATATATAGGAGTTTCTGATACTGTCTCTTAATTCGGGGCCTGAAGAGCATTATCAGCATGAAGTCAGCAAAAACAGGAAAGACTCAATAGACTGAAAAACAAGTTTGAAGTCAGGAAAACAGGAAAGACTCATTAGACTTGAAACAAAGTATCTGGCCTGACATTGTTTTCAGCTGCTAAGTGGGCAGAGCCCAAATTAAGCTGAAACAGAGTTCCTCCTATTTGAGGACAGTGCATGGAGCCCAGAAGAGAAGAGGCACCTGATGCTAGAGAACTCCAAGAGTCCTGCTGAAAAAAGGGCTGGCCATTGATGGCCAGCTCTCTCCCTGAAGCAGAAAGAAGCCGGTGAGCAAAGAAAGCCTGAGAAAGACACCAAAAGGCCAAGGACTGGACCCTGTGGCTCAGCTTTTGCCTAGAGGGGTTTGATCTGTCCAAACAGTGGCCTAAAGGAAATGGTGCCTGGCTTTAAGGACTGAGGCAGAGCAGCTGAGTTCCTGATTCAAAAGAAGTAAGTTGGCCTGCAGACGGCTGGGGTCTCCCACAGAGAAGAAAGCATGAAGCCTTATTTAAGGTGAGACTGCAATAACCAACTTACCCTGACGAACCTGCATCTGAGAGATCCAGAAAAAGGACTGCTAAGTGTGTTAAAGAATCTACAACAAATACTGTGTTCCTGACGACTGAGGACCTGCCCCAGAGACTGTATCATTCTAAAAGGTTATGAAAGTAGTTGTTATGATTATCAATTGGTTTAGTGGATAGGTTAAAGGGGTTGTAGGAATTTATAGGATTAATAGTTAAGAAATTGTTGGTGTTTGTTATAAGTGAATTTAGTAATAAATAAATAAGTGTTAAATAATAATTTAAAAGTTCGGTTACACATGTCTTAGTTAGGGTTACCATTGCTGTGAAAAGACACCTTGACCATGACAACTCTTATAATGGAGAACATTTCATTGGAGCTGGTTGACAGTTTCAGAGGCTTAGTCCATTATCATCATGGCTGGTAGCATGGTAGTGTGTATACATCATGCTGGAGAAAAAGCTGAAAGTTGTGCATCTTAATTCACAAATGGTAGAAGGAGAACTCCCATACTATGCCTATCTTAAGCATATTCAACCTCAAAGCTCACCTCCACAGTGACACACTTCCTCCAACAAGGACATACCTACTCTAATAAGGCCACACCTCCTAATATTGACACTTCCCATAGGCCAAGCATTCAAACACATGAGTCTACAGGGGGCATTCTCATTTAACCACCACATTACATTTTAAAATTTTTATCATATATCAGATAAGTATGAGTATTTTGGCTATGTGAAATGGCTGTGCATGATTGGCCCCAGTGAAAGCCAGAAAAGGGCTTCAGATCCCTGGGAGCTGGAGTTACCAACAGTTATGAGCTGTTATGTGGTCGATGGGAATGAAACCAGGGTTCTCTGAAAGAATAACCAGTGTTCTTAACCACTGAACCAACTCTCCAGCACTAGAATCCTTAATAGCTTCATCCAAATAGCTATAGTTATATATTGTTAACAAGTTAGCAAATCCACAATAACTAAATAAAGACCCTGTTATTTTGAAGATAACCTCTAGGTTGCTCCAGAGTTACTTTTTCTATTTTATCATCGTTGGGATACAAAAAATCAAGCAAACAAAAGATAAATAAAATCACTGTCAGAGGGGCTCTAACAAGCTTTGATTTTGAAAATTACTAACTTATAGCAATCCACTTATTCTATTTTTGTTTCATTTTACCATAACCATAATTTTTATCATAATTTAAAAAAAAATTTAAAACAGTTTTCTTCAGTTCTCCCCACAGATCCTGTTTTGCCTATCCAGTGTAGATGATTTAGTTTATAAACATAAATCAGTATTATATTATGCTCTATTTTACATATAACATTGAAAGTACTTTAAAGATGTTATTTTTTGTCATTTACTTTTTGAAGAACACCAAAAGTTCTTTAAGTATTCCTGAAACATTTTTTTACCCATATTAAACTAAATATTTCAAGAATGTAGTGATGGGCTGGTGTTAAGCATTCTAAATGTTAATTAACTGGTCCTGCTCACTGTCCATTACTTACGTTTTCTCTGATTGGTTAAATAAAATGCTGAGGCTTGAGATGGGGCAAAGACAGAGAAGGTGGGACTTCCTGAGATTAGAACAGGAAGCCTGTGCTTTACACACAGGATTAATTCATTCCATCCAGCAGCAGGAAGGAGGATACACACCATGGGTTAAGAAAAAGAACCTCATTCCACATGGCCAGGAAAATTGGCATAGTGTGGAGAATGGCAGTCCAAGGGGACATATGTATATATGGGGTCATATTTGGGTAATAGAATTAAGAGCTAGTTTAGGTGGGCCAAGATTGCTCAAGTCAGGCAAAGGCTTGTTAAAATCCATCCAGTGTCTGTGTGCTCATTTATAATGGCAGGTTAAAAATTAACAGCTGTCAATACATTAGCAATAATATAAATACCAGTAAATAATTTAGAGCCATTTTTCTATAATCTAGTTCCTTTCCTTTGGCCAAAATTTCAGTTGAAAAATTTTGATTATGGAAATCAGGCTCTCAGTGGTATAGTCAAGCTTGTGACCCATGGGATGTGTTTGCCAAGTCAAGATGGCTGTGTTTTCAGTAGTAGATTATGATGTTAGACATCTCTGTGTATGAGGTTTAGAACTGGCTTTAGAGTCCAACTCACGGGCACTGACATTTTTTTAATTGGATAACCTGAGATAGCACTATCTCTTGAATGAGAAACTTTGCTAGTAGGGAGATCAGTGTGAAGAATATCTATGCATACAGATTCCTCTGGGACCAGTTTCATCTACTCTTCTGGCTAGTTCCACATATCCTATTAAATGAAACAAAAATATTTACTATATTTTATTTAATATTTATATTTAATTATATCATATAATTATATAATATATAATACAATATTATAGTTATATTATAATATTAAATTATATTTAATATTTATATTTACATGTTCCCCAAAGATATTTGCATTATTTCCTTCTTGTGTTTTTCAACCAAAATTGGTACATAACCAAGGGATTTGCACATAATAGAGAAGAGCTCTACTGAGTCACATTTCCAGCACATCTTATTTGAATAATACCTTACTTAATATTAAAATAAGATTGGTTAAAAAGCCATGGTATTTAGCATCAGAAGATGTGACATTAGTTCTAGCTCTGTCACTTACCAGCAGTGTCACTTTGGAAACATTACTTCAATATCCTTGAGCTTGGCTTTCCAAGTGATAATACAAAACCTATACCTAAGACTCTCATTGTGAGCATCACATGAAATATTAATATGTGTGCTAATTTCCAGGGGAGACCATAGCATAATGTTAGGGCTTACTATTTTTTAATATTTAAAAAAATAATGTATGTGTGTGTTTGTGCATTTATGGGGATATTTTCATCTATAAGTGCAGGTATCCTCAAGAGTCCAGAAGATGACATTCAGTCTCCTACAACTGGATTTACAGGTGAGCCACCATATATGGGTACTGGGCAACCAGAATCCTCTGCAAGAGTAGTATGCACTATTGGCCACTGAGACATCTCTCCAGCCCCATACATTTTTTTTTTTGTTAAAGAATGTATCTCATGATGTAGTTCTGGCTGTCCTGGAATTCCTGATATAGACCAAACTGGCCTTGAACTCACAGGGATATAACTCCTTCTACCTCCTGAGTGCTGGGATTAAAGTAGTAAGCCACTACATAAGGCTCCCCCTGATTATTTTTAATATTGTTTATATAAAAGTGAAATTATTACAACTTTGACATGAACAAATTTTAAGCATGGAATCTGGATTCAAATCTTGGTTTCATCCATGCATTCTCTTTTTATATTCTGAGACTTTTGACTTTTCATATGCAGATTAAAGTGAATAGACACTTCCTAAGGACCATTGTTAGTTCAAATAAAACTATATCACGCACATTCCCAACGATATACTATACATAGCAAATGCATAATACAGTTCATGCACTTCTAATTACCCATATCTTCTATATCACATATATTTTTCTACCTTTATTTGCAGGTTATAGAGGCTGTGATAATTAATAAGGGTGTTGGCATTTAAATGTCCACAAGTTAAGGGAAAGAGAATGCTCAGTGTATATAACAATAATGGAAAATTTGTTTAAAAGTAAAAAAAAAAAAGACAAACTCAAGATTTTACCACAGTGAGTCATACAAAGTAGGTAGGTCATTCTCTGATACTGAAATTTTTACAGCAACCCAAATTATTTTGATAATACACTTTAACAATCATGAAAATAAGAGCCTGCTGATTTCATGAACTTGAGACACCTCAGTCCAGATCAACCCATCCAGCTTATATCTGAAGAACTTTATAGCCAATCTTTACAAATAATAGATAAGTGATTACAGTTTAAAGCCACTCACTTTGTGGGTAGTTGTTATGTACTGAATTGTCAGTTAAGATTAACATGTACAGTAAACAATCAATCAATATGAAGTAATCTATGAATATAAGAAACTCTTACAAGGAAACCTGTTATTTTTATAATTAATATGTATCATCAAAAACTACACGGAAAAAAGAATTAGCTATATCATACCCTACTGACCTAAATGACCAATCACTGACAATGGGGTCATTAAGTAAACAATCATCACAATGATTAGACAGATAAGAGCCCCTCCATCCTGACTAAATATTATTAAATATAGTATTAAGCATTAGCAAATGGTAGGGGTAATTCTAGTGGGTATCTTTGATTTACTACAAATCACTAGATTTACTAAAAATCACTAGATTTACTACAAATTACTAGAATTGGGAAGGGACGAATATTTAATGTCAATCATGGCTATTGCACAGTTGACCACACAGCTGGTTAGTGATAGAACACAGTCATATGCTAGTTCCTCTGAGATCCTGACTCATTTTTTTTATCACGACATGTGTGGGAGAATGTGATACCCTCAGGCATTCACAACAAGTTAATTATTGGGCATATTATTCAACAGCAGAGGGAAACTTGTTCATACTGTTTTTCTTTGAGCTGAACATATTCTGAGGCAAAACAGAAAACTTCAGATACAATTACTGAGACTTTTTTTTTTTTGGTCTTTTCCCCTGCATGCCCAGCAGCTGCTGAGGGTTTAGTATCAGATATGAGAAGTTAAGCTGAATAAACTAGAGGAAAACCATCTAGAGAAAGCAAGCTCAGCTTTAAAAAAGTGCTAAGGTTGCTGACTCAAGAGCCCAGGACAGCATAATAAAATTGAGTAGAAGAAAACCAATTATACACTATAAACTGCTGTTCTAGGGCTCACCAAAACAACACAAATCAAAAAAGTAATTATTCAATTATTAGTAGCAGCTGAATTTTGTGATTTCTTTTTAGTTAAACCAAGTCTCCCCTATGCTTCCTCCCCTCCCACCCACATACATCTTGCTGCTACTTCTCAGAAGGCCAAATGGTATCCTTTCAATCTCTAGAAAGTATTTCACCGTGAGTTGCCCACAGGGATATTCAAAAATAACTTCACGATTAGTACTTGACTCAGAAAATATTCATTCTCTTTTCAAAAACATCCAGGTGATCAATATTCGATCCTGGTAGACAAAGTCTTTTCAATATGACCCCTGCCCTGGTACCTTTTTCAGTTTTTCTATTGTAACCCGAGTTCTTGGCAAATGGTAGGGGTCAAAGTATCCTCATAAATCCTGGGTAATTCTACTTTTTCCTGCACATGTTACTCCTCACCTATCTTCTCCAAATGTGCTCAGCAGTTAAGTAGACTATTGTCCAAAGCCAATTTCAAAGCATAACCCTTTGAAGCCATTCTTTTTATCATTTGTCTAAGTTCACCAGGCATGAACAAATATTAGAGAAACCATGAGTATCTAGGTGTGTTCTGGGTGAGTCTAAGGAATGTTTAAGAAACTATAGGGGTGAAGGTGGAGGTGAGGAAGTCAACTTTGGATTGAAGACTGATAAAAATCAGGAACCATTATGGCAACCAAGTGATGGGGTGATCTACTTGTATTCAATTGTTAAGTGTCTCCTGTCTTCCTACTTGTACAAGGAGTTGGCAATCATGTACCCTAACATTATGTTTGCAACTCTTGCCTCCCCAAAACTTCTGATTGTTTTCAATAAAATACTGAGTTCTGTGACTGGCACAGTGAAATAGGTAGGCGGAGCTAAGGTTAATGTGGGAGGAGAAAGATTAGAGGGAAGCCAGGAAGGAGGAGGAAACAGGAGGAACTGGAAGAAGGCTAGATGTCATGGGTTAGATGAAAGAACCTAATTCCACATGGACTTGAATATCAGCATAGCATGGAGAGTAACAGTCCAAGGGTGTATATATATATATATATATATAAAATATATGGGTTTTATTTGTAGAAATTCCATCAGGTGCCTGTATTTATTTATAATAGCGGATTAGGGATTGATGCTGCCACCTGATAACTTTATATTTCTACTGGTAATTACTGATTATTAATAAATTCTGCAACTAAGTATTTTGATAGTATTTATGGATAGGCAGAATTAAGACAATGCTACAGTTGTGATAGTGGAAGCATTATGCATTGATCAGAAATGGTGTCATTTATGCAATTTGTTGTCGCTCAGTATCTTTGACTCTTTAACCCTGTCTGATTATTGTTTATATGTTTATATGCACTGTCTAAACAATGTTTATATACCTTTTGTGGTATTTGTAAACAAGCCAGCAAAACCACCAAACTAGACGACTCAAGAGATAGAAAAAGTTTATTGGAGAACAAACTGGAGAATGGAGAGCAGCAACTCAGTCGAAAAGCAAGATTTTAAATGATAGTCTTTTAGATTATGCAGGCTGTTTGGGTTAGTTAGGAACTAGATGCACTTTACCCATAGTAGTTTTCCATTGAGGGTAGAAAGGGGAAATAGTGGCTTTCCTGAAAAACAGAAATCCAAATTACAAGGTTTCTGAAAAATGCTGTTTAAGTTTTTGTTTTACTGGTGAGAATATCGCTTGCATTGGATCCAGGTTTCCATCTTAGGACATTGTCAGCAACATTGCCATTTTGGGGCCTGCTTTGTGACCTAACATTATTTATTTCAGTTTATTTTGGAATATCCAAAATCTCAAGGTTGTTTTATCTTCTTACAGGTGGTTGCAACTACCTTCTCAAAATCTCCAATATAGATGTAGAGAAAATGTTTCAGAGACACAAAATCTTGGACCCTCATAGATTATTGTAATTTCTTTCTAGTTGTATATGAAAATCTATCATATTTCACATTGAAAACTCAGCCTTTTTTGAAAATGTAGTGTGACTTACTAATTAGGAAACCTTGAATTGACCAATCCTGGAGATCTAAATTAAAGCATCTCACTTAGACATATGGATTGCCTTTGATTCACTATGTTCCCAAGATGCACACCACATTTGCTTGTCTACTACATCATCTGTGACTTTACTCACATATTTTACCTTTTGGTTTCTAGTAAAATCTGAATCTTAGAACTATTCACTTTTCCTAGTTAAATAAAGAGTACCATGGATGGACCAATAGAATGATTGGAACAGTGGACAGATATCAAGCATTACAGACAAAGTAAATCAGTCTTTACAGTTATTCAAATCTATAATTAAAATAAGAAAGCAGACTGATAAAGCATATAAATCAACAAAATGAGTTAGAGTGTATGATGGTGAGTCTGCATGTGTCATTTTGATGGGATTGAAATATGCCTAAAAATGATAAAGCACATTTGTAAATGTGTCTGTGGGGCTGCTTCCAAGAAAGAGTGGAATAACATGCAGCAGCCTGAGAGAGGAAGAACCACCCTGATTGTAGGTAGCATTGTCCAATGGACTGGGGACTGGATGGAACAAAAAGTATAAGAGAGGAGCTTATGTATGCACAGTACATACATTTATGCTACTGCCATTAGACTCCAAATACTTCAGCCCTTCAATGAAACTTGTAACCATGCCTGTACTGGAAGGATTCAATTGTTCAACCCCTGACTGTAGCTGCATCATAGAACCTTTTTGTTCTGAGATTCGCAGCTTCATAGACTGAGTAGCTAGCTACTGATTTTCTAGGCTCTCCAGTCTACACAAAGTTGTTGCAGAACCTTTCTGTATCTGATAGAAATCAACCTAATAAAACCTTTCTTATAATTAATTATATCTTCTACCAGTTCTTTCACTATGGAGAACACTGACTAACACACAATACACTATATGAAAAAAAAAAAAAACAAAAAAAAAAACAGATGACAGGAAGGATTTACCCACAGGACTAGTGCTAATTTGAAGTCCATTATTGCCATTTGAGCTCAAGCTAATGGTCACTCCTGACTTTTGCATTCTTGCCTGTAAAGTGACAATCATAATATTTGCTGTATAGATGAAGTTCAAAATGAAATATCACCATGCGAAAAATCACCTATTTAAATATGAAGCACTTCATTATTTATTTATTTATTTATTTATTACTTCAAGTTACATCTCCATCACAGTCCACTCTCTCCACCCCTCCAATCCCACCCTCTCAACTTCTCCTGTTATCTTATACATTTGGGAGCTAGAACTATTCATCTTTCTGCAACAGAATTATGGGTAGAAATGTGAAATCATGACTGCTAATGGACTAGAAGCCTAGCCAACATCCCACGGCTAGAGAGATCATGAACTAATATCTACTCTGCCATTTTGTTAGAGCAGCATAATTCCTTATAACATTCCCCTGTAAAGGAGGAAGGGATCAGTGTTTTGGGGCTCTTGATTGTATGAGCTACAAAGCAGGCCCACCCGTATAGTCATAACATATAACCAAGTCCTCCAAAGGGGTCAGCAGAATCATGCAACTCAGCAGGCTGAACCTGAGAAATTAGAGTAGAAATGACAGCACATTATCAGGGCTGTAGTCCTTCTTCAGGAAAACACATAGGTTTAGAACACAAGTAGTAAATCAGGACTCTGATGTTGCAGACAGATTAAATTTAAATTTTGAAAGATAAAAGTCATATTACTGTAGCTATTGAACATAGTACAATCTACTAGATTTATATAATCTGAAACATATTTTATGAATGTTTGGCTAATATTGTCAACTTGATAGAATCTAAAATCATCATATAAATACTCTTCTAGACATCACTATGAAGATGTTTTCAGAAGGGTATAATAGAACAAGGGAGACTCGCTCTGACTATGGATCAGCACAAATCAATGGGCTGCATTCCTGGCTGAGTAAAAATGACAAAGTGTCCTGAGCAAAAGCATTAATTCCTTTATTCTTTCAAATTACAAAAACAATGAGATCTGCTGCCTCACATTCCTGCCACCATGACTTCTAAGACATGATGGACTGTGCCCTCAAAATGTGAACCAGAACACACAGTCTAGACCTTACGTTCCTTTTGTCAGGTGTTTTGTCACAGTAAAGAGACATGGATCAGAAACAATGAACAAATTAAATTCAATAATTTTCAGAAAATTAATAAGCATTAAAAAATGTTTCACCTAGCTCCTAATTTGGCAAACCTAACCTCTTACATTATTCCCAGAATTCTGTTGGCATAGAATGATTAGAAAAGGATATATGGTGATGCAGATGTAACCTGAAGTAAAAACATTTAAAAAAAAAAAGAAAGAAAAGCAGATATGGTATGTACTATGCTATGGATATGTTTGAAGTATATTCCTCAAAGGCTCATGTGTTTAAATAGAATTACATCTGTGAAATGTTAAGGAAGGGTACACCAAAGATAGCTATGTGGTTTAGAGGTGAAGCCTTTGGAAACTTATTAGGATTAGACAATCTCATATGTCTCCAAGATTCAGCAATGGTGACATCATAAGGGTTCCGGAAAAAAGCGAGAACTCAGAGAATATAGACTTAGACATGAACTTCCTGACTATTATCATGTGATAGCATACACCACCTTGGACATCTGCCAACAACAAAACTATCATCATTTGCAAACCTGAATTTCCAGGTCTGTGATCTAAATAAATCTCTCATCTCTATAAATTGGCCTAGCCTCTACTAACAAAAGCTTACTAATTTAGCCAGCAAAGAGTTTACAGCTTTTTTTCCTCTTCTATTACTGTCAGTATCTTAAGCTCAGGCAGAACACTGATAGGATCTTCAGAACTTTAAGGCATCAGTATGGCTCTGGCTAATTTCTAGGAGACTGAGTCACTACAACAGAGACTTTTCTTGCAGGTTGCATCTAGACTGTCTCCCTGAAGTCTTTCTCTAACAGAAGAAACATGCTTTCCTTTTTGCATGATAGGTCTGAGATATTTTAATATGAGAGAGTTATAACAGTGTGGTTGTGGTGTGGTATCCATATTTCTGTAAGCCAGCCTACCACCAATGGACACAGGAGTTGATAGATCAATGCCATTACTTCCTTGTCCTTTGAATTGGGAACATAGGTGTACACTCTCCCCAGAAATCTGTAACAGGAATCAGCTATAGATATTCAAAGTTTATTAGTACAGTCTGTCTCAGTGCCTTTCACTCTTTTTCAATTAAACTCAGTATCTCAAAATTAATGATGTCCACTTAAATCCTTGTATTGGGATCTGCTTCCTGGAGAAAGTAAACTAAAACTCATATCATCTTCAGACTACCTCCAAGCCCTGGGTGGAAGGGCACCATGTCCACCCCAGCATATTACATACAGAAAGGCCTCATCTTGAGGGCAATCAGTGATCAATGTGTATGCTTTTAGAGATGCTGACCTTTAAGCACTCTAATTAACATACATCTGAAAACAGCAGGAAAAAAACAGCAGAAATTATTCATTTCTCTTACATCAATAGATATGATCTTCAGTGCAAAGTAGGTAAACAATGATGGAACTCAATTTGTTCCCTTGGAGTTGCTTCCTACTTATAACTGAACAAGAATTTCAATACCTTAATTTACATATTTTCTTTTAAGAGTCTTACTAAACAGTCAGGCTTGCCTCAAACTCACAATAATCCTCTTGCCTCTGCCTTGCAACTAATGAGATTATAGCAAAATGCCACCATGCTTGGCTTAACTCATACTCTTGTTATTCTTTAGTTAATGAAGAAATAGACTGTATGGTCTCTTTCGTGAGGTAATTGAATGCCTTCATATTTCCATGAAGTCCTTGTATATTTCCATTGAAAACATTCTGAAGTGTAATAACTTGTCCTTATGCTCACATTGCAATGCATACACACATTGGCATGGTCAAGAATGACTAAAACAACCCAAAAGATAAAAAAAGATGTGATGGCATATACCTTCAATTCAAGCACTTGGAAGACAGAGGCAAATGGGTCTCTGTGAGTTTAGGGCAAGACTGGTCTGCATAACATTTTCCAGTTCTGGGACAATCAAATTGAGTTTGTTCTGCATTGAACTACATAACAAGTTCAGGGATACATGAGACTGTCTCAAAAACAAACCAAGACAAACCAAGATGAGAGAAAAACAAAACAACAACAAAAAGGTGACTACTCAGTGGTTAAGATTGTATTACTCTTTCAGAAGATTTGAGTTTAGTTCCAAGAAACTATTCCAGGCATTTCATAATCATTGTAACTCGAGTTCATTGTTTTTGGCGCCCTCTTCTGGCCAGTGGGGCACTTGCACTTATGCTCACATTGCAACACACACACACACACACACACACACACACACACACACACACAGACAGAGAGAGAGAGAGAGAGAGAGAGAGAATATTAATTTTTTTTAAATAAAATAGTCTCTTATGCTGGTGAACATCAGTAGGAAGGAGGCACAGGCAGTTGGATCTCTGAATTCAAGGGCAGCTTCATTTATGTAGTAAATTCTAAGCCAGCTAGGGTTGCATAGTGAGTTCCTGTCTCAAAAATAAAAATAAGAACCAATTCTTGGTTTCATTGATTATTTGTATTTTTCTTTTGGTTTCTAAGTTGTTGATTTCAGCCCTAAGTTTAATGATTTCCTGCCTTCTGCTTCTCTTGGGAGTGTTTGCTTCTTTTTTTTTTTTCCTGTTCTTCCAGTTCAGCTAATAATTCGCTAATATGAGCTGTCACAATTTTCTTTTTAAAGGCACTTAGTGCTATGAACTTTCCTCATAGCACTGCTTTCATTGTGTCCCATAGATTTGGGTATGTTGTGCCTTCATTTTCATTGGATTTTAAGAAGTCTTTGATTTCCTTCTTCATTTCTTCCGTGATCCAGTAGTCATCCAGTAAAGAGTTCCAAGGTTGTAGAGAAAGGGAAACACTCCTCCATTGCTAGTAGGAGTGCAGGTTTGTGCAACCACTATGGAGGCCAGTCTACCGATATCTTAGAAAACTTGGAAGAGCTCTGCCTGGGGACCCAGCCATATCACTTCTTCGTATACATCCAAATGATTCCTCACCAAATCACAAGGAAGTTTCCTCATTTATGTTCATAGCAGCCTTATTTGTAATAGCTAGAAACTGGAAACAACCCAGATGTCCCTCAACTGAAGAATAATTTAAAAAACTGTGGTACATCTACACAATGGAATACTACTCAGCTATCAGAAACAATGAAATCATGCAATTTGCAGCCAAATGGATGGAACAAGAGAAGCTCATCCTGAGTGAACTAACTCAGACTCAGACGAATGCACATGGCATCTATTCATTTATAATCGGATTTTAGCCATATAGTACAAGATAACTATACTACAGCGAATGAACCAAAGTGAACATGAACATAAACTTTTTTCCTGTCAATGAGACACTTTGCCCTAGTGGTATTGCCTTGTAGGCCCCCAGTGTATGAGGAGGCTCTTGGCTCTCATATGAGTGCTGAACTGGGGTGGGGGACTGTTATGTAGGGACACTCCACTCCAGAGGAGTGGGATGTAAGGGATGGGGGTAGAGGGTGGGAGGGCGGGACTGGGAGGGGTGGAAAGAGGACACTGTGATGGAGATGTAACCTGAAGTAATAAATAAATATTATAGAAAAAGAAAAATAAAGAAAAAATAAATCTAGTAGACAAGAAGAGAACGAAATATCCAAAGCAAAAGTAAGGGAATATTTTGTGTCAAGGGCTACAAAGTAAATAATTTAGGATCTGCTGCCAGGTAGTCTTCATAACAATTGCTCAACTGTCACACCAATGCAAAAAACAGTAAGAAGCAGTGTGTGCACAAATTACCTCAGTTGTGATAAAACTTTTTCTATAAAAAAAGGCTGGATTAAGTTTACGATCCCCTACTCTTGTGCTGTGCTATCAAACAGAATTTTGCTGAAGGAAAATATTCTGTAATACAAGCCCGCTAGTATTGTAACAAATATGTGGCTAATGCCACTGAGACAATGAATTTTTTATTGCAATTTTCATTTAAATAGGCACATGTGGTCAGTGAGCACCATATTGAATGTGGTGTGGTGGTATTTGGCCAATCCTGGAGAACTCTAGACCACTTAATCATGTTTCTGTCAACAGTTCTGCCCCAACTGCTTATTCACTGAAAAGCACAATGCTGGAAGCACTGGAAATAAGAACAACATGTGCTGCATCTTCCCAGTGAGCCTGACAGCCTCCATTTTACTTTTGGTGTGGTTGGCTGGGCATCATACATATGGAGCAGGCAAGCCATAATTTCTCCTTGAGCATGCTAAGGGACAAAAGCTCTTAGGGATGTAGTCCATGAGCAGCAATGTCCTTGCCAATAATTCAGACATGATTGGGTGGTCTTTGGTACTAGTGAAAATCTCCTCAATATTGGGGCTTCAGTTTTCTGTTTCAGTGGGTATTTTCACCTTGCTAGCAATGTCAGTTCCAAAATTCTGACCTTTTAATAGATGACGACTCAATGTCAGCAAGCTTCATTTAAAACCCCTGCTTTCCCCTTTTAAAGTTTGCTTTCAAAACCAGCCTAACAGGGACCATTCTAGCATGTGATGAAGTTGCTTCCAGAAACCCATAAGCATATATCCACAGGTTTATTGCTCAATAAGTGCTTATGGGTCTCTGGAAGCAACTTTTGCCACAATCCTGTGAAATCTTGTTCACAGTTCATTGAAATCTGACTGGATCTTGAATTATATTTGATGCTCCAAAGGAAAGTAATATTTGTCATGTTTAATTACTGCATGCTTTTTGGCTTTGAAAAACTAAGGATTGGCTTGAAAAAGTATCTGTATTTAAGTGTAAGTAAACCCTCAGATCTTAAATCAAAACATTCCACTATATCACTATGTTTAAATAATTCACATGTTTATCCCAACCATGGTAAGGACATCAAGATTATACCTACTGAAATGGGAAGTATCACTTTTACCTCTGACAGCATAGGTCAGATTTTTATACTTTTTTTACTTTACTTAAATTGAATTCTGAGCTAGAGAGATGGCTCAGTGGGTAAAATGGTTGGTGCTCAAGCACTAGGACCTGAATTTGGATTCACAGCATTCATATTAAAAGCCATGCCTTGCAGCATGTATCTCTAAACTCAATGCTTGGGGATAGTCAAGGCAAGTGTATCTATAGAGATTATTGGACTCCCAGTTCAAAAAATCAGTGAACTCCAAGTTCAGTGAGCTATACTGTCTTCAAAACAAAATTAAGGTGGAAAACAAGAGGAGAGCAGCAGAATTCAACCTCTAGCCTCCAAACATACACACACAGGTAAGGGCACCTGCACACACATGCATATACATACACACAAAACTTAAATAAGTATGCTTAATCTGTGGCTATATTATTGTTTGCAATTACTCTTTCTCTCTGTCTACTCACCTACACACAGGTTATTAACTCTCTGTGGTGTACAATATTCTATGACTATTTCAAAATATATTTATCAATGCAACTCTAGACAAACACTTCTATACTATTTTGGGAAAATTATAATGAAAACTTTAAAGACAGACACATATATAGCATTTATTTTAGATTATTTAGTTGGGTGTACATGTGTGTGTGTTTTCTGCATGTATGCATATGTACCACATTCATGCCTGATGCCCATGAAGGTAGAAGAGGGAGTTGGATCCTCTAGAACTAGAGTTATGAGAGATTGTGAGCTACCATGTGGATGCTGGTAATCAAATCCAAGTCTATGGCAAAAGCAACATGTTCTCTTAACCACTTAGCCGTCTCGAAACTCCCTTATAGAGCACTTTTTTAAAAGTTTATTAAATTTATTCATTTTACATCCCTATCATAGCCCCTTCCATTCCCTCCTCTGCGTCCCACCCTCCCACCCCTTTTCCCCTAGCTCCTCTCTCTTTCTCCTCAGAAAAGGAGAGTCCCCCCCCCACTCTCCCACCCCAGCACATCAAACACATTTTATTGTCTATGTACAGGTGAAATTTCACCTTAGGAAACCTTCCTAGTGTTTCAAAATGGTATAGGTCCTCATTGTTCTACACATTCAGAAAAATGTTTTCTTTTTAATTTCCATCATTGTAGTTGAGAAATAGTGCCTTTTTGTGGATTTGATTTGCATTTTCTTAATGACAAATGAAGTTTAGTACCATTTCACTTCTTTATCAGCCACTTGGATGTGATGTCTGATCAGATACTCATTCAATTCTTTCACCAATTTTCACTAAAACCAACTGATTACTTTTCTCAACTTCAGTTTTGAACATGCAACATGATTACAATTTCAAAGATAAAAATATTTTGTAAAATATTTCATATATTGCTCCTATGTTTTTCCAGATTCAGCCAGATTCTATTTCTCTTCTCAATATAGTAGGGCTATTAAATACATTTGAAAATTAGTTTATTAGTTTTGTTGTT
>CAJQZJ010030499.1:0-10634 GCA_907164525.1 Lophiomys imhausi | reverse complement strand
AAAAAAAAAAAAAAAAAGAAAGAGCCTTGCCAGGTGTGGTGGTGCACACCTTTAATCCAGCATTTGTAAGGCACAGGCAGGCAGCTCTCTAGGAGTTTGAGACCAACATGGTCTACACAGAGAATTGTAGGACAGCCAGGACTACACAATGAGTCTAATCAATAAACAAACACATAAATAAATACATAAATTTAAAAAACTAAAAAAAAAAAATAACTCCTGACTGTTACCAACGTCCCAGGCATTCCTAGTAAGTTTCTGTGGTAACTTTACTGATTCAGTAGCAGCCTGTCCTCTTTTCCTTCAGAAAAAAAAGGTGGAGAAATGAATCCTGCAGACAAGGACAAGCTGAAACGTCATATTTGTGACAATTCTTAGATCAGATTTGCTTGTCTGTCCTTCAAGAACAAAGGTTGGCTTTGGTTGTATCGAAGAACACTCTCAGGAAAGCTCTATGTTGCCTGTTTTACTGGGTCCCAGGCTTATGGTAGAATGACCACCAGCCTTAGGACATCAGAAATCGCCACAATTGCAGTTTATAGAGGTGATATGGCTGAGCAGGTCTGGAGCTTAATTTTGTAGTTACAAAATAACAAACAGAATAGGTATTGAAAGCCCAATTGAAGTTGCTTACTAAAAACTTACAAATGGAAGTCCTTCTGTGACCTTGGTAGTTACTCAACTTAGATAGTTCTGGAATTACTCTAGAATAAAGTAGCATTACTGCCACACTTATGTCAGTAATAGAAACAAACCCAAGAAAACCAGTTGTCTTTAGTAAGCATTAATAATTTTTGATACTATTGCAATCATTAACTAGGAGAGACCGGGAATTCTGTAAAAGTTTTTGATGAGGAGGAGTGAAAGAATTGCTATGTGTTTTATGAAACGTTGGGCCTACTGAATTCAGTTCTTGTGATAAGATGGTACAGGGAAGCACTATTCATTCAGTCCGAGCCATTCTGCAGCTATGGAATTAGTCAGCTAAATTTCACATCCCAGCATTACCCATTTTTGAGGGGGTGACTGCTTTTTTTTTAATTCTATTTTGAATTGGTACTGGTTAGCTCAGAGTTAGCAAATGAGAATGTCTTTGACATATATTCATTTTATGTTAATGGAAATTTCATGACTCTGTCCTTTTCAAAGCTTTCAATGGTTTAAAGGAATTGGTATCAGGAGATGATTTTCCTGTTTAAAAAAGAATCAACAGGACTGTTAGGAAACCAGATCAAAAGATTAAAAGAAGAAGAATGATGTGCACTAAAGATAACGTGGCAGCAAATGGAAACTTTTCAATATGGATTATTTTATAGATAAAAATTTTAAGTGGCATTTCTTAGACCAGTGAAAAGACTCTGAACATGAGAATAATGGAGTCATTCTTAGGTCCTGCCCACTGAAGTCTAGAGCCACAGAGTCATCAAAGAGTCACAAAATATGTGATCTCATGTTGAGGTCCTCGATCCATTGCAAATTGAGCTCTGTACAGGGTGACAGATATGAATGTGTTTTTGTTCTTCTACATGGAGCTCTCTATCCAGTTTGACCAGCACCATTTGTAGAAGATTCTCTCCTTTCTCCAAGGTATATTTTTGGGTTTTTTTTTTTTTTTTTTTTTTTTTTGTCTAAACTCAGATGTCCATAGGTATCTGGAGTGATGTCTAGGTCTTTCATTCTATTCCACTGATCAAAGTGTCTGTTTTTATGCCAATTCCATGCTGTTTCTGTTATTATGGCTCTGTAGTACAATCTGAAAACTGGAATGGGGTTACCCCTAGCAGTTCTTTTTTTGTACAGGATTGTTTTGTGTGTGTGTGTGTGTGTGTGTGTGTGTGTGTGTGTGTGTGTGTGGTATAGTGTGTTGTATGGTATGTGTGGTGTGTAAGTGTGTGTGTGGTGTATGTGTGTCATATTTGAGTATGACTGTGTTTGTGTGTTTGTATGTGGTGTGTGTGTGTGTGTGTGTGTGTGTGTGTGTGTGGTGCATGTGGTATGTGAGTGTGGTATATGTGTGTTATATGTGTGTGTATGTATATGTGGTATGTGTGTGGGATGTATCTGTGTGTGCTCCCATATGAAGTTTAAGATTTCTTTTTTCAATTTATCTGAAAAATTGTGTTGGAATTTTGAAGGGAATTGCATTGGATCTGTAGATTGCTTTTGGTAGGATGAAGATATCACTTACTTATGTCATCAAACATAGAGAAATTGAACTGGTGTCCAACTGGGAAGCTTTACCCCTACTGAGTAACCTTCATAGTGATGGAAGGTACTATACACATTATTGGAGGAGGAGAAAAGTAATAATCAACCACTCAGCTATGAACTATTGCAACTATTAACCTATGACCCCATCCATGGTTTTTTTGTGTCTGTCACTCTACCAATAAGCTAAATCCCAGCTTTTTTTTTTGTATACTTTTTGTTGTTTATGATATTTTTTTCTTCTTTGTTTTTTGGGGGGATTTTTTTTAAAAGAGAGGGGGCACTCAAGGTGAATAGGGAAGGAAGGAGGATCTAGAAGAAATTAGGGGAGGGAAAAGAGTAAGATCAAAATATACTGTATATTTAGATTTTAAAGAATAGAGTTGTTTAAAAAAAAGAATCATTTCATCCTCAAATTGCTTTCAAATGAAAAGACATTAGGAAGGGTGTGCATTTACATGCTTGTGAGCAGAGGAGAGAACAGAGACAGCAAATGCGCTCTGCTGCAAAGGGTCTAGGGCTGACAGCCCAGTACTGCTGTGTTTCATGGTTAGGGCCATTAAAGGTGGCATGGTGAGTGTTGGCAGAGTTAGCAGAAGGAAGCTATGTGGTTGCTCACTGCTACAGTCTCTCACCTGGCATTTTTTAAAAATAAAAGTGGTATGAAATACTAGAGCAGAAATGTGTATTAATTTAAAAAAAATTTTGAGGCAGTGAGAAGAAATTTTTGAACCTGAGGCCATGTTGGCTTCTGACAATGAAGAGCAATTGTCCTGCTCCTCACACGGCTCAAAGGCTCAGAACACTTTAAAAAGTGACTAACAAAACCCGCTTTACAACTTAATTCTCATCTCAGAGGCCTGTACAGAGCCATAAGGGACTTGTTGAAAATACAGAACATCTAAGCTACATGTGGCAAAGGAAGACAAGCCGGTCCTGCTTGACATGTCTGTGTGTTTGTCCCAGTGCAGGCTCACGCATTCGCATTCCAGTCTCCATAAGGTAAGGTTGACTGCAGTTTCCAGGGACAATGGCCCCTGCTGCCTTGTTTTCTCAGTGCATGAGCTGCAGGGCATCAGACAGAGGTCTAAAGACTCATGTATCTCACAATAAAGAGCTAAGGCTTGGAACAAAAGGGTATGTGGGAAAAAGTGAAGGTCCCATGTCATTAAGTGGATGCTTTAATTTTAGTCCTAGTTTTCACTTGCAAGTTTTTGTATAAACACACTCTCTTCCCAGAAGCATGAGAGAGCTGTAGCATGAGTAGTAAGCAACAACCAAAAAAAAAATTGCCATAAATTATAGGCAATTTGAAATACAGCCCCCCAGCTAGCAAATTTCCTGGGGCACATTTGCAGTCATTACAATTACGGATTACTTTTTCTCTTGGCACAACAATAAGGATCTCTGGGGGGGAAAGGTAGGGCATGTTATTGCTGTTTCACAAGAAAAAAAAAAAGAAAGAAAGTAAAAGAAAGAAAGAAAGAAAAGAAAAACCGCTTCCTTCTTCAATGTTTCCTTTTGTTTTCAATTCCAATTCGTTTCACAGCATCCGAATTGTAGATTGCTCTCATTGTGGTTGCTGAAAATGGGAAAACTACAAGAGATTTGATCAAGAACTATAAACACCTTTATAGCATTAATGTGAATGAGGACATTTCATTGTTCCTGCCACCTATTAGGAAACATTAAGCTTGAAACTGCAATATGAAGCAGCTTGGCTTCTACACGCAAGAGCACAGCACAGCCCCTCAAAGCCCAGGAAAAGGGAACAGCAGGAGTGTCCACCACCAAGATATTTTTTGAGGTAAAACTTTGAAATAGACATTTGCAAGGATGATGATGATCAGGGGAGGAAGGAAAGAAATCTTTATTCCTCTCTGGGTAGCAGTTGGTGCTTTTTGCCAAAAGAGGTTTTACTTAATTCTTGAGTCAGCTGAAACACCATCAAACTTTTTAAAAAATGTCTCCTTAAGGCAGAACGCGCTTTCATTTAGTTTTAAGATATTTGGGACTTATTAACCTCAAGAGTGAACCCAGCGATTTTCCATTAAGTCCCCTGTCCATCAGCTTATTGCAGACATATTACGATGCTCCTGCCAATATGGGGCTCCTTTATGAAGACAGCAGGCAGTATTAAACGATCATGTCAGATGAGAGAGAGGGAAGGATCACAAAACCCATTTGCTGTTGCTCATCAGTCATTAGTGATGCATTTTGTGCCAAACTTTGGGTTAGCAGAGAAGGAAAATGACACTTGTCATTTATTTCACTTACCCTGCTCATATTTGACAAATGAATAAGTAGCTTTTAGAGGTACATGGTATGGATGGATATAGGTAATGTATTTGGAGAAAGACAAGCATTTAACCTCATGAATAATGATGGTTTATAGAGGTCTCTGGGAAGTGAAGGAGGCTGCATGTCTGGTCTCCACCTACAGGGAAGAGGAGTTCACCCTACCTACTGCAGCCACGTTCTGTGCTATCTTTACTCTGTGTTTTGGCATGATTTCAGCATATTGTTCTTAAGACTGTACTAGTAGAAGCTTAAGCAATCTGAAAATCTGACAGGTGGAGAGGGAGAAGGTGGGATTTCCTCAATGGAATGCAGGCTCCTCCCACTCCAGGTGTTCATCATACCCCTCATGCAAGGCATTATGGGGCACAGGGGTGATGTAGCTGCATCCTCCATTTTGCCTCCTTTCTGAGCCATCTTAGCTTCATTAGAATTAAGGTCCATCTCCTCCTCTGTGCTCTCTCTCTCTCTCTCTCTCTCTCTCTCTCTCTCTCTCTCTCTCTGTGTCTGTCTGTCTATTGGTTTCTATGTCTGTGTGTCTGTCTGTCTGTCTATCTGTGGTTATCTGTATGTGTGTGTGTCGTCTGTCTGTCTGTGGGTATCTGTGGGTATGCATCTCCTATGCCTGTTTCCTTATGTTACTATGTCCCATGGCCTTCAGTTTTTCACAGGGGGAGACTGAATCTCTGTTCTAGGGGCCACATAAAGAGCAGGAGAGGACTGTGGGGAACCAACCAAACCAACCAACAAACAAAAGCTCTCTACTTGGAATAACAGTAGAGTAGGTCCAGAACCATAGCTTTCGGAACATATTCCTTTTAACACAAAGAACCGAGCATCCTAAGATTGATCTTTGCCATAGCTGGGAAATTCACGTTACAAAAATAACTTTCTCTCTCAGCCAGACAGAGCTTAAAGGTTAAGTCTTCCCAGCTTGTTTAATGCTAGCAACAACACAGGAAACATGCTTTATTTACAAACTTGAAAGGAAATGAGCTATTTACATTCTTCTCTTTTCTGCAAGGAGAGAAACATGTCTCTTACTTGACCTTTCATTCTCAAGTTATACATAAAGGAGATTACACTGGTCTGTATTGTCAGTGTAAGCAACATAGAGTTTAGATTCACAACAGTGGAAAATATCAAGATTGACTTCAAAGTCTAGCAGTCATAAAGGAGGTTGAGGTGTACACACACACACACACACACACACACACACACACACACACACACACACACAATAGGAGAAGCTGAACTTGGAGAAAAATCTCAGTAATTGGAGGTCCAAACAGAAGCTTTTCAAAATATCTATCGCAAGTAATGACTGTTCTGTTTCTTGATGTGTATGTGTGTGTGTGTGTGTTTGTTCTAGCAACATGAGAGGAAAACAAAACAGAGTGTGTTAACATCAAGCCCAGATGCTGTACGTAGGCAGCAGCTCAGATGGCTGCAGTCAGCCAAGAGGCCCACAGCTGGCCAGTGGAGAACAAAATGAAACAGTTAATCTCATTTCCTAAAACTGTTCTTCCTCTTAGACATGTTTCTTTAGGGTCCTTGACTGGAGGGCCGTCAGTGTTGAGGTTCAAAGACAAGGCCATAACTCAGAAAAGTCAACTTCTCCCTATGGTGTAGATGCATCAACTGAGAGTGACGTGTGTGGCTGGACTGAGTTCTCATAGTCACTTACGGTGACAGTTCTCTCTCAGGTGAACGGCAGCCTCAGTAGACATGACACACACAAGGGACAGAGCAGTGGGTGAATACACACATAGGAACTACATAGAAGAAAACCTCAGAGAATCCCAGGTCACCTCATAAATGGCAAACGATTAGTTATCAGCATGCAGCTGCAAAGAGCCGAGAGGAGATGCTTCAATGTTGCTCTTCCACATCAATGTCCACTGTGTCACTGTCCTGGGAAGATGACCTCCAAACCCAAAGAATCATAAAGGGGGCAATTTCTAAGTCAAGAATTCAGAGTAATTAATATGGTACTATCATTTCAGATATGAGTACAAGTGGTTTGTTGGCTTCCTGACTGTGTCATGGTTGCTTCTCAGCAAAGGACAAGCTTCAGCACACCCTTGTATCACATCTCTCTCAACCACTCTGACCTTGGTCCTGCCCATCTCAAATCTTTATGGAGATGAAGGCCTGGGAGCTCACCAGCAGTGAGCATCACACATCATCATTGTCACCAACCAGAGAGATCAGAGGACAATGCTGGAGAGACTCCTTCTAATCAGGACTTGTTGACAGTGTGGAGCCAGCTGCTGTTCTTCCACTTCTCCAATCCTACTTAAATCTCACCTATGCACTTTGTTTCCTTAGTGATTTCTGTGGGGTTCGTTAATTACACAAGGTGTATTCAGTGAATTTCCCCCAGTCTCCCTTTTGACTGCTGAATAACTGAGCGTCCATTTCCTGGAAGGTTCACGCAGTACTAGCTTTGTGTCCTATGGTCTCCCTACCTGAGTCATTACTCTCTGGTTCAGGTAAGTTGAAAGACCAAGTGATAACATGGCTTCCAGTTTAGAATATCGCTGAATATTTCATTCCAATTGTTTAATAAGTTAAGTTTCATTTTCTAATTTTCTCATAATTGCTTATACTGCCTTTAAACCTGTCTAAAAGAATTATAGCCTTGGTTTAAGACAAATATAACCATTTAAGCAACAAACAAACAAACAAAGCTGCCTGGATCCTAATTAAAGATAAACCAGCATGTTTTATTTCATTGGGTTTAATCATCTACTGTTCGGGTTCCAGTTCCTTCCTGACATTTTTCGTTTCTGGAATATCACCAAAATGGTTTAATCTTCTTAAACCAGTTTTAAAAGTTATCAGTTATAAGCCTTTAATCCCAGCACTTGGAAGGCAGAGGCAGGCAGATCTCTGTTAGTTCGAAGCCAGCCTGGTCTTCAAAGTGAGTCTAGGACATCCAGGGCTGTTACACAGAGAAACCTTGTCTTGAAAAAACAAAAAACAAAAAAAACAAAAAACAAAACAAAACAAAAAACCAAAACCAACCAAACAAACAAACAAACAAAGTTATCACTCCCCCTGTTCCCAAATACTGCTGCTCCTACAATACCACAGCAGCTGGGGCTACACTCTGCAGTATGGTGTGTTGATCTGCCTCTCCTCCCAGCACTAGTTTCTTCCCCACACACCAACCTCCACCAGTCCAGTTATGCATCCGTGCAGAGGCACCAACTGTCTCCGTTCCTTCTTTGCCCCTTCTTCTCTAAGGATGAGCTCCTAATAGGTTATCCAGACTTGAGCAGTCAGCTTGAAAGCCACATACATATATGATCAACCCTAAATGATTCAGCATGCTATATTTACATAATACATACACATGTAAATAGTACATATTAGCAATATACTAATATATAATTAGTATGCATTATTATAATGCTAATATATAGTAAATGCTAATATATTAATTAGTAAATATTATTTAACACACACACATATTCTCATTAGGCAAAGTTGTGGGGTCAAAGTAATTTTAGGTTGGGGGAGATTGGGGAAGCTTAAGAGATAAAGGAAATAGAGGCTGGAGAGATGTCATAGTGGTTAAAAGCACTGGGTGTTCTTGCTAGTTCAATGCCCAGACCAACATGGCTGCTCAGAACAGTCTGTAACTCAAGTTTCAGGGATTGGTTGCCCACTTCTGGCCTCTGAGGACCCCTGGCACACATGTGGTGCACAGACATATTTGTAGGAAAACCACTCATAGACATTAAAGAAGTAAAAAGAAAAACAGAAACAGAGTGTGCCAAAGTCCTGTCACAGAAGGAAGCACTGCTTCTTTCCGACAAAAGAGAACCAGGGGCCAAGCCAGCCTGGTGACCTGAATTCCATCCCATAACCTTCAATAAAATGGAAGAAGAGAAACAACTCTGTTCTTTGTCCCCACACTTCCATGTGCATACGTGTGAATGAATGTTGCCCCCCCCCACAACAATAAAAAATGTTTAAAGCACAGATGGAAAGGAAAAATAGAATCTAAAATGCAGAGTGAGTTATACAAGAGGAAGATGACAGGGGTAGGTTATAAGTAGTATAACTGTATTAATGATTGTTTATAATGCAGTATACAACAGAAAATATGAGTGGATCCCATTGTACACTAAATTATTTCTACTCTTATAGTAGTGGAGAACAAATAAGATTCAGTTCAACAAATTCCTGGATCACTGTGGAGTCCTTAGGTGGCCAGTACTATGGGAACATAAATGAATGAGACAAAGGGACTGAGATGCCGACACACAGCAGAGTGGACTCAAATGTTTACATAAAATAGAGACTTCAGCACAAAAATCAAGATGGCTTAGAAAGTGTCACAGGTCATTGAGGGTTGCCCAGAGTCCCCGGGAATCTGCCAGAAGAGGCTGTTCAAGACGGAGAACCCTCATGGAGGCCAGCTGCATGGTGGTGACCTGGGGACCTGGGTAGAAAGGATGTGCTTGTAGGTGGAAAGAGAGATGGTGAGGAAATTAGGATAGGAAGAAGTTGTTGGTAACAGGTGAGGTTAGGGATTGTGGGGTGAGTTACAAGCTTGATTCTAAGAATCCGTGAATGGAGTTTTGAGTTACTATTACTTTAAATTACTGGAGTCAGAATTTAGGTGGGAGGAAAGGAAGAATTCTTGATCATTGAAATGTGAAACAGTCTGCTAGGGAGGGTGGCATCTCCAAGTCTGCCTTAATTAGGTGCTAAAAATAGCGACTTTCAAGTCTTGCTTCCTTTCTAGGCCATCCCGTATTCTTCAGACAGCTTTAGTCTCAGGCATGTGCTAATTGTTTCTAATGGCCTGTAAACAAATTCCCCAAACTATTAACCTCTCTCTCTTTAGCCAGAGATTCAGGAAATTAGGCTTTGAAAACACAGGTCCCCAGCAAGTCGCCCTGGAGTAGAGACACTGGCTTTGGAGGGGACTCGAAGGAGCATAAGCTGGTGAAGAGGAATAGCCAACTACAGAAGCTGAAGAAGAGACCCCGCCCTTTTCTCCATGAACTAGAGATGATGACAGCTTCCAGATCTGCAAATCTCTACTTACAGGTTTCAAAAATATTTTCTTTAAAAATTTCTAAATTATGTGTCATTGTGTGAGCTCTGGTAGCCAGAAAAAGATGTCAGATACCCTAGAGCTGGAAGTAGAGATGGCTGTGAGCCCCCCCACCCCCACTTGAGTGCTGAACTTGGGTTATCTATAAGAGCTGTACACACCTTTAACTCCTGAGCCATTTCCCCCCATCCAGTTTTACAAATCAATCAATCAATCAATCAACTAATCAATCAATCAATAATAAAAATAAAGATTAAAAATAAAAATAATTACATTTATTTATCTGCTGTATTGACTGGATTATGTAATGTTGTTCTCAACTCTCCAGCAGCAGTGCCCTCCAGACACTAGCCCTGGGTTCTTATCAATGTAGAGTCTCAGTCCTTATCCAGAAGCTTTTGAACTCACTCTTCTACAGATTCTAAAGTATATTCTTTCTGTAAACTACATATACATACAGGTATACAGACAGATGCAGTTACGTGTGTTTTTCATGTGAATTATGAAAGCTGATACTAGTATATGGCAAATTGCTGAAATAACTAAACCTTGCAAGTTTATAGTCATGCTAAAAATCCTGACACTGTACTAAAACACAAACATGTTTGTCTATGTTTCTGGCATAATGTACTCATGACATCTCAGAAAAGACAAAAGCTTCAGACACAAAATCACAATTATTTCAGGTTATGAGACATCTCAAATTAGTGAGACCCTGTGTGACATGATAATGGTGTCAGATAACTATGATGATGATGGTGAAAGCTCATATTTATTGTTCCTCAACATTTGGGGAGATCCAATAACCAATGTTTAAAACAAAGAAAGTATTAAGCCATGGGATACAACACAGGTAAATTACGTTATTAGCTTAATATGAAGATAGAAAGGACAAACAGTAAAAAATAACATACTACATTGAGGCCAACATTTAAAACATTCATAGTAAAAGAGGCTAATACAGCAATACATTATAATAAAAACAATAATAGAATATAAGCAGGACAATGTTTGCACTTAAATGGATGGAAATGTTAGGATTCCTCATATT